>JAKSZP010015176.1:0-37006 GCA_022478985.1 Massospora cicadina
GCAAAATTTGGTGGCGGGCTGATTCTCTGTCAGTTTAACCTCAAATGTCCAAACCAGGGCTCAACTACGTTTCTGATGATTAGCACAACGGCGTTTGGCCTGATGGTGACGGGAATTCAAGGCCATCCTCTTATAGGGATGGGTCCATTTGGTTGGGGGTTTAGAACAGCCAACCCACCTGCACTTGGTCATTTAACCATTTGTTTGGTCAACAGCAACACATTGGGCGCAACATGTGAATTACTATCTGAGGGCTTCAAACCCTCGTCGATAGTGCCTGATATTTGTTTAATTGGTCTGGAGATTGAATTAAAACCTTTGGGTGATCCGGCTGATATCTCATTCTTCACGCTTTTACAGCCATTTGAATTTTGGGCATCATCCAGATTGCCAGCTGAATTAGATCTGACCAATTTTAACTCCGGTAATATCAGCACAGATTTCACTAATTCCCTGCTACAGTTCTGCCAAGGTAAGTGTGGGATTGGGGTGGGATCCAAAGCGGACAATCCTCTTTGGTGTCTTTTTATTTGGGAACGGGAAGATGGCCTGATTGAGAGCCAAAAGACGTTCCCCAAGACTTACAGGAGCACACAGGTGAGGATTTCTTAAAGATTTGACCCTTAGAGAGCATGTCGTCTACCCAAGCATCCAAGGCAGCCTCCTCCCTCAGGGACAAGGGGTAAATTGGATAGGATGACTTGACGAGATCCACGGTCAACTTAAACTCAAAGTCAAACTTGGTGTGCTCGGGGAGTGGGCAGGCCTTTGTGAGATCAAACAGATCAGCATATCCACGGATGCATTCTGGCAGAGTAAGTGTTGGGGTCAGGGCATCAGTAGGTTGAATAAAGGCTAGGCCCACCTTAGGAGAGGGCCCCACCTTCTGGGAGCACCGTGGCACTCTCATCTAAGCAAGGGATGGTAACTGTGACTCCACCAGGAAATTGTTCATGCATGGTAGAGTCTAGGAGGTTAGTGGCAATGTCAAATCGGCGCCACCAGCCAAAACCTAAAATAACAGGGTATAGGAGGTTCTTTATTGAGGAGAAGCTCTCAACAAAGTAACCATCACCTGCAATGAAAGGGACAGGTGTTAACACATGGTAACTTGGAATGGTTTGAGATGCACCACCCTTCACAAACTGACCAACTCCCAGGGATAGCTCCAGGGCCTCTGCCAACTCTTGGCGGATGAAGTTTTTGGTTGCACCAGTGTCCACCAAAGTGAGTGCTTGAAAGCTCTTCCCTGAAGAAGAAAAGGTAGCCATTAACAAGAAGTAAGCAGAGGAGGGTTTATTTCCCTCAGAGCCAAGGGATGACAGGATGGCTCCAAGCCCAGAGGGCGGCGTATAATGTGGAGTATCCCCTAAAAAGTTTTTTCCATATGACTTCACATTGCCATAAAGTTGTCCACGGGACTTAAATGGTGTGGGGTAGCTTAATGCTCTATGTTCGGCGGGAGGAAGGTCTTTATCACATGAGACTACACCAGTCAGGACAGCCAAGCTTTTGGTGGGGTCAGCCACGGCTATCTCTTCTTCAATCATCCTCTCATGGATCTCTACTCGTTTCTGGATGGAGTCCGCCACAAGAGGTGACTCTGGAGTGATAGGAAAGAGTTGTTCAACTGGGCCAACTGGGATGACAGGTTGGGCAGAGGGCATAGGTTCTAAAATGGCAACGGCAGGTCCATACCCTGGAGGAAGTGAATGCTCTGAATCAAATGGGTTAGACTTACTAACCCCCTCTACTTTTGAGGACAAAAGTGAGGGGTACTCCGTGGAGCGCGGCGGTGCAGGGCCAGTGGTGAGGGGACCCCCACCTATGACGGAGGTTTCAGTCTCACCTTCCAGCGAGCTCACTGCTGGTTCCAAGCGGTACTGGGAGAGTACGGAAGTAGGGCCTTCTAGAATCAGGTTGGAAGTGTCCATAACAGCTAGTACTCAGCTGGATATGTCACCATTGGATCGGAAACATGCTGGTGCTCCACAGTGATGGAGTCATCAAGTTCTAGGATCTGAGGTTCAGCGGTACAATTAGGCTTGGTGGTACAGAGGCTGATAGACAACAGGGATGTAAGGATGGAGCATGTCTCAGATAAGGAGGGGGTGGGTTATCCCATATGCCAAGGGAAGCACCAGTATTATCTAAGGGACTTGCGGAGAAGGGCCATTTTCAACTGTTCAAGAGATATCAACCTTGATGCTTGCCTTTGAAACATGCGCAAGTATTGAGCTGTAGTGAGGTCTCCTTGGGACAAGTGTACAAAGGAGTTTTTAGTCCTCAAAGGTAGCAGGGGGATACTCACAGGGCTTGACAAAGGTTTCTAACGCTGGGAGAGATTCCAGTAGGGATCTATTATTCTCACCCATGAAGAGTAGCCATTGGTGAGCTCCCTCTGAAATTTCATGGAGCAGCAGCTGGAGGAGGAGGACGTCAGCTAAGTCCTTGCCTTGAGACTTCAGGAGGGCCCTAAGGCTGGACAACGTGTTGAAGATCCGTTTTTAAATTTGGAATCCCGTGAAAAGTGGAGAGTGAGACCGGTAGTGGCAGGTACTGCGCACTTTATGAGCATCTTGAATGAGGGGAGCCGCGCAACACCCTCAGAACACCCTTTGAGGAAAAGAACAACCAAGGCCAGAAGGGATACAAAAGTACCAGCCCAGTGGACCTATTCAACGGGTGACAACTCTGAGAGGATTGGGCTAACTCTAGCCACCCAACAGTAGAAGAAACTCACAAAAAGATCTAGACTTTTCTCAGATAATGTCAGGGAAACTAGAGTACAGGGAGGTCACTGGAGGGAAAGACACAGGCCAAAGGTGACACAACAAGGCCAAGTGGCCCAACAAAACGAAGAGACGTCCTAAACGGTTAGTATTGTGTTTCCATATGAATTTTTGGAGCAAAAAGCACACCAAACTGGCCACAACCATCAGGGACAAGAGGCCCTGGGAGCTGGGAAGGGTGGCATAAAATACAAGGCCAAGTCCAGAGAAATATGAGGAGGCAGAGACGGCGGAATAGGTGACTGAGTGGGTGGAGGGCTCATGTACAGCAGAGGGTGCAAACCATAGTGGAAAACAAACAACAGCCATCACAGATCATCGGAGAAGTGTATATTTTTTGTTTAAGAAAACAAAAATTATACAAAAAATTGCCCAAAATCTTAGACTTTATTAGGGGATAAGAGTATCTGAGAAAAGCAAAGCCTTTCTCATCTTGGGACTTAATTTATAGAGGGTTGCTTCACGAATATTCCAGTGGTTATTGGAATCTGATATGAGCTACAAATTCGTCGTTTTTCAACAAAATCAAAATTTTTGAATTTGGCCAGATTTTGTAACCTCATATCTCGTGATTTTCTGGGACTTGAGTTTGATTCCCGCCTGAGCTTTTGCTTCAAATAAGCCGTTTTCCTCAGCACTAGCTGGCAAAGCCAAAACTCATTTTTTGTCAATGACCTTAGATAGGTCATTGGTGACCCTTAGGGATTCTGGTCTCTGCCCCAAGGGCTTATTGGACTTGGCTTTAGAAGGGCGGTTAATTCCAGGAAATATGTCACTAGCTGTGACACATCTTTGTGGTTTAACAGCAAAAGGGAATCCCATGGGCTTTTAGATGATATCAGTAGTCTGGCCTTTAGTAGCTTCTTCAACTCAAGAGCCATCTGAGCCTCCTCTACTTTAAACTTTTGATAAGCTTGTGATTAAAGTGGGTAATGACTTTCAGTTTCCACTTGGTGGATTACTATAGAGTTTTCCATAATCACCAGGTCCTTTTTAGAATCTATCTTCATATTCTTTGATAAGGGCTTCATCATCTTATTATTCATCAGAATAAGGGTGTACCCAATTTTACTTTTGAATAAGTAAATTGTAGTCGGTGGGTCAATCCCTAATTTGTAGGGTGCCAAAACAATTTAATTCTATAATATATTCAATAGGAAAGGGTTTGACATAGGAAATGACTGTGTGCCGTGAGACTTGAAGCATGATTGGTTAAATTTATTAATAAAAAGGAGATAATGTTTATAGGCAGGGTCCAAGGTCCTGGGTCAGGTCAAAGTTTCCTTAATAGAAGGATTTGTTTGTCTTATATATCTAAAATATTACTATGAAGAATGTGAATTTTAAGGACCATCCAGTACTAAAAAAAAGAATGTGAATTTTAACTTGGGAATCTACTTTGACTTGAGAACATTAGGGTAATGAACGTATGGGAGGCATAAAGAGGTATTCCATCCTTGGTATTAATTGTCTTAGGGCAACTTAGTTTTAAGCCCATGAATTTTGTATTCTGTTCCGCCAGCAGGTGGAAGACTCAATGAGGCATGAACGCTTCTATGGGTCCCTATTTTTGGATGGACAATTGAATTTCAGTGGTACCTAATATTCCAGAAGAGAGATATAGTTCCTTATGGTTAATTTACGGTTACATTAATTCATTAGTTGGACTCCAATGAGTAATTCATAATTTATATTTTCTAAGGCTATAGCAAGGGCAGTAATCAGAATCTTCCTTAAATTTTAGAGGCAAGGCAGAGTATGCTCCAATAGCTTTAGTGGTCTGAGCTTCTGATGTTCCATATTCAGCCTTGTATAAGTCAAGAGCTATTTTGACATTTAATAAGTTGGAAGAAAATAATATCACCCATGGATCTGTTGTCAGTTATATTTAAAAAAGAACTTTATAGACTAACACTTCTACCCACACAACTGAGGATCCAAATGGGTTAAAGGCTAGAAGGCAGATAGTAGTTACTTGCAGTGAGACTAGCTGAGAATTTTGTCTAGGCCAGACTCAATTTTTTCAACTAACTTAGAAGTATTGTTAGTTAACTCCTGGGTCTCACTTGTAAGGCTGACTTTAAGAAAAAGTTTTGGTAATTGCTCAACGTAATAATAAGAAAGTTTGAAGGTTTATAATGCCTTGAGTAGAAGATGGTACATTGACTTCAGCTGGTGTGGCTAATACAAAGCAGACAGAAGTACTATGAATAGAATTTATAAAAGGTGGCAGTTGGGTTTTGTCAGCAGATGGAGACTCTTGCCCTAGGCTTACTGTTCTTTTGTTGCATTATTCTGATGTCATTAATTTCAGTTATCCATGATGTGGTAGTACGCTTGCACTAAATTCAGTCCTATCCCAGGATGCGAGATTTGCGAGGTATTACTTTTAAAACTTTGGGCCAAGGTTTGGGAGTAAAGCGAGTAGACCCAGCAGTCATAAAAAATTGGTAGGAATATCCATTAATGATTCCATAATATGCAGTAGTGACAAAAAATTGGGCTTCACCGCCTTGTGGTATAACTGGATATTGGTTCTGGTTCTGAACGCCAATAAGGCAGCTGCATGGCATCATCTTAGGTGAATCAAATTCCCATAACTAAAGTTTGGGCATCAGGAAAGGACCTTTGGATGAACTCATTGGTAAATTCTCACAATATGAGGCTGATCCTCATGAATGTCTGTTTTGGTTTTCCAGAGTTAAATCTCTCCCAAAATCTCAGAGTAGAGCGGTTTAAGCTTTATTCCAGATATAAAAAGGTCATTATATGGGGAATCATGATATCCTAAGTGTAACGCACAGGCTCTTTCCAGTGAGCCATGAATTAATTGGGAAGCAGGGCCTAAGTCAATGACCAAAGGGAAGACAAGGTCCCTGAGACCATTCTTCTAGTGCGTGTGCTACAGGAGCCATGGATAAACACCCCTTGAAGGATTGTTGCAAGTATGCTTACCCCCAGCAACATGCCCTGACTCCAAGACAAGGTGTATAGGGAGGTGACAGCCTTCCCAATCTCGCTCTCAAAGTCTAACTATTGTTTGTATAGGCCAAAAATGGCCGCTGTTAGACTAAATATATCAATATAAACCTTGGAATATGATAATAAAAATAAGTAAGGCTTAGGAATGGTTTTATTTGATATATTTAGGCAAGTTGATAGAAAATGGAACTAGAGAACCTCCCATTCTCAAGTCCTATACTTATAGCTCTCTGCTGCAAGCATAGATCAAGCTCATTTGGCATACTTGACGTTATGTCTTTTGAAACATGCATAAGCAAACCCCATTTGTTTTAGTCCGGATTAAATTCTGTAGTGGCTGAACCACAATACCCAAGAATTATTCCAATTTTGATTCTAATCCACCTTTAACATAGAAACCACCCACTTCAAAACCATTTAATTTGACCCCAGGCCTGATGAAACATCTAACTGCCATTCTTCCCCAGTCTTAGTCTCAACCTGGGGTCTAGCTAAGACTAATGCTCTCTCACCCCATCTATCTTCCAAACCAGATTGTCCTGTCTTATCAAAGATCAGGGCAATGTGATGTTGAGGATAAACCACACCATCACACTGAGCAACTTGGCTGAGGCAATTAGTTCAGTATTTAAGTTTTTGGTAGTTGGTAGCCTTATTAACTGCACTCTTATAAACTTATAAGAAGGAAAAGGTACTTATTTTCCCTAGTACATATTTTTTTCTTGGAAGTACGCTTGAAATATTTTCCTGGAGGGGTTGGTTGGTTGATTGCATGATTGGACACTGGTGATACACTTTCAGCTAGGGAGAATTTGGTAACATGGGAATATCATGGGGATGAAGGGCATATACTTGGCTCCACAGATTGTTCACGTTATCAATAAATAGGTAAATTTAATTTTTTGGGTGGCACAAAGTGCCGTTTTAGTGGCAAAGAGCTAGGACGATTATTTTACTTCATTTTTAAACTTACATTTATATCTTGAAGCTCAAGATGGTGTTGTTTGGTGGCAAAGATTCGCTGCTTCAACCCACTTACTAAGGAGGGTAATGCCACCATGGTTTTGAGTTAACCATGGTGGGCGCCTATAAAGACTTAAATATATAGAGGCACCCCATCCCAGGTGAGTTCAACTCATTGAGCTAGGTCTTAGTTGGATATCAAGTTGTATAGTTTTCTATAGTAAAGAATTATATCTGTCCTCCAGGACTCTGAACTTATAATAAGCTCAGGAGGCCCAGAGGGCAGGTCAACCTAGCATTTCCAGGGTGAAAAGGTACTCCTGGTGTTCCAGGTACTCCAGGGGGTCCATTGAATCCAGGGCTTTTTTGGGAGGCCTAGCCTCACCCAGAATCCCTGAAGAGACAGAGAAGCAAGCATTTTACTGGTTATACTAAGTATCATAAACTAACTCTTCAATATAACAGAGGTTATATTCCATGAAGGCTCTCAAGGTGTTAATTTGGGTTTTCACTTTAGTGGTACTAACAAAAATCAGGTTGTATAAGTTGATTTCCAGATTACTGAGTTGGTTGGACAGTTTAAACTGGAAAAATTTTCTTACTCTTTTGTTAAGATGGGTTAACAATGCTTGCATGTCATTGATGAGTTGCTGATTCTCCAAAATTGCACTCTAATTTTTGCCACTAAAGAGGAAAGAGGAGCTAAAAAACTAGAGTGACTGAGTGTTCAAGATTTCTGATAGCTGAGGATGCTGTAGTAATTCCTAGTGGAGGTATCCAGATATTTGCAAAAGGTGATACAAGGTGTTATGGACAAATTTGGTGCAGATAACGCTCCAAGCAACCTACTCCAACATGTATACAATTGAAAGTTGAACTATAACATAGATCTATCATCGTTCAGTACAGAAAGAGCTCATCTTTAATTTACTCTTCTTCCAGTACAAAAGCCCTGTATATACGAAGTTGGAGGGAACCTGAGAAGTCCAGAACTTGTACTTAATAGAATTTTGCAGTAGGGGTAGTGAGGTCCACCTCCATGGATGCAGGTAATAAAAGATTATGTGATGCAACAGGTTCTCCTAAATTTTCATTGACCATCCACTCACTGAAGCAGGCGATTTCATGGTAGGAAGAGGTATCTGATACCAAGTCACTGTTGTTCATTGTGGTTGTCAAGTTTGCCAAGGACTTGGAAAGACCTGGATGGGAGCACCAGAAAATTTTGGGAGGTGGAGGATGAAATCCAACTGTCCAGGAAAAGTCCAGATCAACCAAAGACACTGCATTGGGATTTTTATTTTTAATAGACTAATTATCAACTAGGGTAAAGGCTCCTTAATTGGTTAATTTCTTGGAAATTGAAATATAATAGCAACAAGCATAGTATTGAAAAAACAGTAATCTATATTTATTTCCAGGGTGATTCTAGGAAATTAAGAAATAAGGCTTTAAGGAAAAATCTTAAGCGCTTATGAGACAAGTTTTATATTTGTTTTGTTCTTTGGGTTTTCTGCGGTACCCTATAATCTTTTAAAGTAGTAGTATATGATTGTTTGGATAATGTTTAACTCCTACAGTGGTAGTGGTCAATTTTTTGGGATGGGTTTAAACCCCAACATCAGAGCGATCAAATTGTCAGATTGGGCAAATTTTTTGGCACCACTCAATAGAGTTCTACTCAAAGTTATTCGCCAGAGCAGAGCGCAACTACATGCTTATGGAGTATTCTTACCTGGGGGTGATCTGAGAAGTACGCCACTTCCAACCCTACGTTTATGGCTTCCACTTAAAGATTACTATAAACCACGACTCTCTGAGATGGTTAACAAAGATGTAGGATACATACAGAAGATTAGCAATATGGGATGTTCAGTTCAAAGCTACGATTTAGTGATCCTGCTCCAGTCAGGAGAGAAGCACATGAACGTGGACAACTTGTTGCAGTTTACTGTCTTCCATTTGCAAGCCCATGTGAGCAATAGGATCTCTGCTTAAAGGAAAACCAGAAGAGTAACAGAAGGTAGAGGACGATGCAGATAAGAAGATTGAAGAGCTATTCCATAATGACATGATTCTGAGATGGACAGCTGGAGAAAAAAGTACAATAGAAGTGGTCACCTTATGTGAAGCTGAGAAAATGATGGTGTTAACTATGGAAGGATACATCCCAATTGGCCACGGATGTCTATATAAGATGTACCTGCATCTCAAGAAGAGATTTTACTTGGAGGACATGTTTGAAAATATAATTCAGGCTCTGGAACTCTGCATTGAATGCACCAAATAAAGCCTCTTCTGAAGAAGTTTGGGTTTCAGCCTGTCCCCCCAAGTGCGCCTGTCAGGATTTGAGATAATGAGCGAGTTGAAATCCCTACTCCCATATTTAACCTCAATAGGTTGACTCTTGAGCCATTGCAAACGAAGCTTGTCACTGAAGGCACTGATGAGAGTTTTTAATCAAGGAGCAACACGCAGATAAAGATCAATGGAGATGCCTTCAGGAAATTCATTTCCACTTCTTGAACCTTGAGGCGTGACCCCCACAACTGCAGTCACAAGGACAACGCAAAACAATGAGTAATTTTACAAAACGGAAAATATGTAATAGTATAAAAGATCATGATCATAATGGGGCCAAAGATCCCCTAGATACCACGTCCCCACACATCCTACAGTATTGAATCTTTCTAACTCAATAAATATAGTTTATTTTGCCCCAACTTTTTGTCTTTTTGGCCTCTCCACTAGTTTACAGCTTCAAGCCCATTTTTAAACTTTGTCTTTAGTCAAGAGAACTGTTATGCTGAGATAAGTGTGCTCACTATAAGGGAGCTCTGAGATGTATAAGTGAAACTGTCTTTGATAAAAAAAATGGAGTATAAACTAATCAATAAAAACAACCTGCTAATCAGTTGAGAAGCATAACTTGATAAATTAACACCTCACAGTATGAAATACCTATTATGCAGCCCAAAAGCTCAGAGTTTCATACCACTTTTTCAGTTTACTCTGCCATCCATTGGCAATGATCAGTATCAATTTCAATATAAAAAACTCAACAAGATCATCAACAATTATTAGATGCCATTTACTCTATGGGAAGCCACTTCAGTCACTCCTGTGCTTCTTGAGTGCCTTCTACAAAGCAAGATTTATATACCTCATCCCCACTACCAGTGAGAGAGTTGGCCTTGGGTACTGAATGTTATCTATGAAGCTGCGTCCATCCAGTCATTCATCACCTCCTGTAGATAGCCAGGTTGAATCAACATGAAGTCTCCTGACAACTAGGGCTTACTAAAACCCCACACTCTATATTGTTGTTCTCTATAACGCTTACTCCTCCTTTGTTCAAGACAATCAGGAAGTCATTGTCATAAACCCTCAGTTAATCAACAAGTCTCATAAAAAACTCATGTGGTTGGATAGTGGTTTTTCAGGCTACCTTGAGGACCAGCTTTGTCAGAATGTACAAATCCTTGAGGCTGCGTGAAATCAACGTCTCAACAAAATTATGGACCTTGTGCGGACCCTCCATTATCACTACCAGGAGTTAGCCTCCCATGACAACACCTCTGGGAGTGAAGGGCCTGAGGGACCCTAAGGACTTGAAGGCCTAGAAGTCCCTGCAGGGCCAGAAGGGCCTGAAGGTCCCTAAGGTCCTCAGGTACTTATGGTCTCTCAGTGTCTACTCCTTATGAGCCTGACAATTTCTAGAAAAAGGACGTTTTAACAGCCCTCACTGCATTACTGGATCAAATATGCAATGTGGCTCAGGAGTCCAAGCTCCAAGTGGGCTGAGTCCCTCTTGACTCTAAGGTCCAATCAAGGCCTTGTCAGATGAGATGGATAATTTTAGCACCTCACCAAACTTACCCATAATTGCATCACCAAGCATGAGCAAACTTGTCAATGGTTCAAAACTTGCTTGAGTAATTTTGAGAGCCAGATGCTCCTCCCACTCACCAATAATTGCATTAAAGGAGCAGATTTCTCATGGAACCTCCATTACCTTTCTAAATTGAAACTGGTATGACATTCAAGAGGACCTTAAGGGTTTAAGACGATGACTGGATCAACAGGCCCCTTGCAACTATGCGGAAACTGGGATTTCTGAGCCTGCCCCAGTTCCTGGTGTCAATACTCTTTCTACTCCTATTTCAACTAAATTTAAGCCTGGTTTTTGGGAGAAGTTTACTCACAGACAGAAAAGCATTACCTTCTATCTAAACGCATATGAGAGTTCCATGGAGGAGACTACCAACTGACCGAAGGTGAAGAATATCCACTCCTGTCTGAATAGCACCACCCAGGAGATTATGACTCCCCATTTAAAATATTGCCACACCTGGGAACAAGTCTGTACGACCCTAATCCAGGAATTGAAAGCAACTAAACTTTGGTCAATCAGAAGCAGGCGTTCTTGGACATTCATCTTATCAAAGGATAAATCCCAGTATAGTTAACCAGCTGATTTTATGCCCATGCACAGACATTGGTAACCATTAATTGCATTACCTTGGATAACGCCATAACTGCAGTCATCTCCGCATCAGGATCTTATCCTGAGGTTCAAATTAGTATGATCTGCCAGAAGAACGGTTTTACTTGCATCTGGAAAATTAAGAAAGCGCTTAACAAAATACTTGAATCTATCTTGCAGCCCAAGTCTACCGCATCCAATTTATTCAGTTGTCCTTGGGTCCACATTGTCAAAAACCAGAAGAATCCTAGACCTTGATGCTCCTCTTGCAATGGATCCAACAAAGTGTTAAGACTTGTCGGAAAAGACTTGCAGATGATGTGGGAAAAGGTCTGTCAGCATGAAGTGCCATGTCCTTCATGCTGACATACCTGTAACGCCTCAAGAACAATCAGAAAACTCTAATGAGCCTGAAGTTGTTGTACCAGAAGAAGAAGTTTTGGTAACCATTTATAATAGAGAACTTGATATTGCTTGCTCTTCTTCTGATTGAACCTCCTATGATTCTCACACTACCTTCACAGTTTAGGATTTTGGTTACAAGCATTGCTGTTTGAGTCCATAAAAGCTCTATTAACGTCATTGTCAGCAGTGGTTCCCCACGAATGTCATTTCATCTAAACTAATAAAATGCATTGAAACTGCTTTGGAATTGCAACATTACATGGAATACAGAACAGCTGGCCCGCAGTGCACTCAGTCCATTAGGCCTATTCAGTTTTACCCATTTGCTTTAGTAAGCTTTCCATGAATACCCCCACCATTTCATTAGATAGCCTGAGTTATGATTTTCTCCTAGAGACTCATTTTCTCTGAGACTATTCTGCTGTATTGCACAAAGATAAAGGATTTCTATCCCTGCTGGGTCACTGGGTATCACTGGTTTTTGAAACCTCACACAACAACAAAATGGAGGTAAAAGCTTGGGCTTGACTGTTAGATAGTAAAAGCAAAATAGACCAGCTCAAGTATCGTGTTAGGGGCTCTAGTGTATGGGTGTTTCCTCCTGCAATAGATTGTCAAGAAGGCATGCCAATTTATTTGCTTAAGGTGACCACTATACAACTTAAGTACCAGGTTATCATTAACAAGAGTCCATGTCATCATTCCCTCCAGATACCTGCTGGAGATCTTAGGCCTATATAAACCATTACTCAAGGTGGTCCTAACCTGTCCAGGAATTTTAGATCTTACCTATGCTGGATCCATATCAGTGTTGCTGGCTAACCTTAATGACAAATCTAGGTTAGTGGGCCCAAATACTCCAGCTGCGTTTGTTTACCTCCTTTTTGTAGAGGCCCTCAATGATGTCCACAGCTTTGGAAATCTGAGGAATTTTGGGTCAGAAACACCACATCAGTAGATTTAGTCAACACCTGTATTGGGCAAGAGCTTACTAGTTAGCAACAGAGTCAGGTCAAAGTATTATTGGAGATTTACTCAGACCTCTTCTCAGCCTCTACCTACAATTTTAATAAAATGGGTGGTGTCCTACATCACGTGGAGACTAGGGAACTCCCCCCATTCAGTCATGACCCTAATGATAAAGTAGGGTTTGAAAGCTCAGGTGGCTGTTGAGCTCGAAAAACTATTTGAAGCTGGGCTATGAGTGCCACCACGTAGCCCTTGAGCCTCCCCTCTCTTGTAGGCTATAAAAAAGAATGGCAGACATTGTGTAGTGATGGACTGTTGCCAGCTCAATTCCATCACCAAGAAAGACATCTATCCCATGCTCTGAATTGACATATCTCTACGCTTATTTGCTGTGTTGCAATACATTTTACTATGGATTTCACTAGAAGTTATTGGCAAGTAGAACTCAACCTCAAAGATCACGACTAGTGTGAACTTATAGCCAATAGGGTCTGTTCAAACTCACCAGTATGCCCCAGGGCCTTGCAATGTGACCGCCACTTTTCAATGCGCCATGGACGGAATCCTAGGTGACATAAAACTATCTTGTGTCTTTGTGTACCTCAACAATATCACTAATTTCACATGAACCTTCAACAGTCGTGTGGAACACTTCTGGGAGGTCTTTAACCGTCTTAGAAAGGCTTCATTAAACTTAAGCCTTTAAAGTGATTCTTATTTCAATCCAAGATGGAATTCCTCATTCACAAGGTCTCAAAAGATGGTATTAAGACCATCATGGATAAAGTCAGTGCCACTAAGAAAATGACATGCCCTCAGAGTCTAAGGATATTCAAGTATTCCTTGGCATGGTGGGTTATTACCATCAGTTTGTTCCTATGTTTGCCAATTTAGCTGAGCCTCTTGTCTATCTCCTACAAAAGAATGTGCCCTTCAAGTGGCATCCTTAACAAGAACAGGCGTTTAATGAGCTGTTGTCTGCTCTTTGTACCAAACCTACTTTAGTCCATCTGAGTTTTGATTGACCCTTTTTGGTTTTTATGGATGCCAGTGTTGTCACAGTTGAGGCCATCCTAGCTCACCACAATAAATTTAGGTCAATCACCTTGTAGCTTATTTTAGCAAGATCTTGAGAAAGGCTTAATTGAACTATAGCGTTATTATTGAGAGTGCCTGGCTGTTTTGTTGGTGATCAAGCATTTCCAACCCTACCTCTATGGCACTTATTTCACTATTGTCATTAACCATTCCTCTCTTGGATGGCAACAGAATATGAAAGACCTGGATGACCAGTTAGTCAGATGGGCATTAAGGCTGTAAACTACGATTTCACTATAGTCTATTATGCAGGAGCGATTCATCAGAATACAGATGGTAACTCAAAGTTGCCAATAATAACTGACCTCTACTCCATGGAGGTTTAACTGTATGATCTAATCAGTCAGCCTTAAAAATGGGAGTTAGAGGTTCCTGAGATTCAAGATGAGCTCTAAAAAATGACCTGAGACACTCAGATTAAAGAAAGAATGCCATATATAATAAAGTCAATATGAAATGACTCCCTTATATCTGACCTTACTATTGAATCTAAGTTATCCTAGAAAGGCATACAACCATGGGACATGGGGCAGTGAAGAAGACCCACTAATGGCTAAGGAAACGATGCTAATAGGATCAAATGGTTGAGACCATCCATGAAGTTCTAGAGGCTTGCAGGACTTGTCAATTCCAAGATTGGGCCAGTCTCCAATATCAGCACTCAGTCGTGGCTCCGTCAGGTCCCTTTAATGTCATTAGTATTAATGTAATAATCCTTCTACCCAATGGGTTGCATGGCCATAAGTATGTCCTCTTAGCCATGGAGCATTTGACCAAATGGGTCGAAGCAATTTCTGTCCTCACTTTCACCACAAAAGCCAATCCTATTTCTTATTTGATCCTTTTCACCCAGCATGGATGCCCACAAACTTTACTTCTGGATAATGGTCTAAATTTCACCTCACATGTAGTTCAAAAACTAACCTTGCTTTTTGGAACTAGACAAAGTTTCACTTTCCCTTACAACCCTTCCTCCAATGGGACAGTGAAACGTTCAAAAAATCTCTCATCTCTATCATGCAGAATATGGCCGCATCCACCCTACCCGCTGGAGCCATTATTTCCCCAGCGCCCTGCTTGCTTATTATATAAGCTACTATTGAATCATCAAGGTGCCCTTCTTTGAAAATCTATATTTGGGCGTGCTCCCTGATTATCAAGTAGCGTTCAGCCCCTGCTTGATACCTCTGTGCCTGAGAGCTCTGACTTAACTATGAGGGCCATAGCTTATTAAATTTCCTATTTTCAAGGCCTAGCCACGCAAGGCATTGTCACAACCACAGAAAAAGAGACATCCTGATTTAATGTTGGCTGGCATCCTTACCAATTTTCAATTAGATGACCTCTTTCTCTTTTATCACCATCAACCCAGAGGTCAACATAACAAGCTTGACGTTCTTTGGTCTAGATCTTATAAGGTCATTAATAAAGTGAGCTTGGAGTACTCTATTGCTAATGTCAATCAGGGGACAGTGGTGAACTGAGCACATGGCCAATTCCTTTAGCCCTATACCCCCTCCAACAAGATTTGAGAGGGGCGTTGTCAGGATTCAAAACAATGAGAGAGTCAAAACCAGTATTCCAAATTAGCCTTAATAAGTAATTCTCAAGTCATTGTGAACAAAACCTGTCCCTGAATGCACCAATGAGAGTTTCAATAAGGAAGCATCACATTCATGGGAATCTATGGAGACACCTTCAGTAATCTCATCCTCACTTTTTGAACCTCAAGAGGCGTGACCCCCACCTATGTGGTCATGAGGATGACACAGAACAATGAGTGCGTCAACCAGACAACCTATCTGGAATAATGTGAAATTTCCTGATCATACTGGGTCCTGAAGGTCTCCTAGGTACCATGTCCCCACACATCCTATAAATATTGATGCTTTCTAGCTCAATAAAAAGTAGTCTATTTTTCACCATCTTTTTATCCTCAACCTCTCCACTAGTTTACAGCCTTGAGCCATTTTTGAAATTTGGCTTCAGTCAAGAGAACTGTTACACTGATAGCAGCCTTCCACAGCATTTTCATAGACATTGTTAAACAAATCCCAAAGACATCAAGTGGAAATCAGCTTATCATTGTAGCATTAGATTACTTCATCAAGTGGACAAAAGTGATTGCACTTGAGGAATTTACTGCACGAGTTACTGCAAGTTTTCTTTACCATTAGATCATTACATGCCACGGATTCTCTCAGATACCTCTTAAACAATAGACAGAATTGTATTTCAGATTTTACGAGACACCTGATGGACTTAGTAGGAGTTAAACAACTCTTCAAAATGCCGTATACCCCATCTACCAATGGAAGCAGGGAACAAGTCAACAGACACTCTTGCATCAATATTAACGAATAATTGTGATCAATCTCAGATCCAAATGGGACATCTTGTTGCCATCATCCTTGTTTGCTTATTAAGTTAAGCTAACATAGGACTATTGGCCTGTCACCACTTAAACAATATATGGAAGAGAAGCTGCATTACCAAGCTTGTTAACTACAGTTATGGATGCAGATAGGAAGGATATATCTCCTGTAAGATAACAGGAAGAGCTGGTGGAGGAGCTAATTAAGATTCAGCAGAATCCAGTGGCAATACTATGAATCACTGAAGGAGAGTATAAAAGAAAGTTACTGAAGACCCAAGTTGCCCCTATTTGAAATAGGACAGAAAGTGATGTTCTATTGCATGCGCAGAGAACAAACTGATAATTTACAGGCCATTTGGTTGGGACCTGCAACTGTTGTCATGAGAAGAATAAATAAGTATTCCATTAAGTATGACACCACCCATATCACCTATAACTAAGTCCATGTGCAGCACTTGAAGTCTTTCACTAGGTCTTTTCTTGGGGAGGGTATTGTTGGAAAACACCCAACTATAGGTGTTAATTTATCAAACTATGGAAGAAACTCCTTAAAAACCCCCAATTTAATAAAGCCATACTGGTACTAATGATCTAGATGGCCAGAACAAAGATTGAGTCCAAACTACAAACATCATTCAAAATGGTTTACAAAAATATAAAGCCCCTTTTACAAGCCTAGAGAGGCCAAAAGTTTTTAATGAGTGAAGCTCTTATATACCCCTGACCACCAAAATAAATTACCAGCCAGTTAATGGTGTCAGAGGACCTTCAAGTATAAATACTGGCATAAACATCTATTAACATGACATCACAGATGATGCCTTGGAGGATTCTTTTTTATCTTAAATAGTTGCCAATAATGAGAGAATATCCCAAAAAACTGTCTAAAAAGTCTCCTCATTTTTGCTGAAGCTTATAAGCCCCATTATTACCAAAATGGGAGGCAAATCAGTTTTGCAAGCCCCATTTATTGAGGCTATCAATGTCCCTTAGCAAGAGCAGCCAAAAGGGTCATGAGTTCACCAGGAGCACCAGAGCAGCAGCTATGTGGTCACAAGCATGATATAGCTCCATAAAAATTCTAGAAAGGAATCAAAAGTCCCCAGAGGATCAAATAAATGAACTCTGCTGGGCCAGAAACCAAACAGCAAATACATAGTTACAATATGATAAAAATGGTTTTGTTATAAACCAATTTATACTCTAAACACCACAAATTTCCAAATACTATTATACTTTTTATAATCAATAAATAAGGTAACATCTTTTTTAGAAACTGCCTTAAACTTTATCATTTTTAACTGGTGCTAATAATGCCAGATATAGTTATATTGTTATAAGGTTCATACGTGGCCTTTCAATTGTCAGCAGGGTTGAGAGAGTTCTGATGTGATTTGGAGCATCCCCCACTATGCTTCATTATAAGGCTTTACCACAGTTTTAAACGCTTGAAACCATAAGAAAATTTCCATGTCCATAAGAGTTAGACTCTTTATTCTCCTGATGCACATCCTGTAAACAAGCAGAATATTGCCAGTGGCTCAACCTCTTCATCAGCACCCCCTGATTGATTGTGCCACATTGGTAATACCTTATAATTTGGGAAAAGCCAGACATGCAAGATCACTCCCAGGTCCTATCTTGATAGGGGTGATATAGAAGTTGATATAACAGCATATAAATTGCACTCTGCAAATAGGATTGAGCTTTCACTTTAATAATGGATGGGTTTAGTTTGTTTTTCACGTTAGTACCCAAATTGGCTTCTTAATAGACCCATCATTTTGGGTGAAACTAAACGAACATATAATAATATAAAAATGGTTGGTGGGCCAGCATCCAAATTAAGGTAGATAGTAGATTAAGATTTTTATTCACAACTCTACTGCTGCATCAGAGGTTAGGTAAATTGATAAATGGATTATCCAAACATGTCTGATGTCCAAAGGTTAACTACCCATGGATCTACCTGCGCCATGGTGGAAAGAAATCGGTTTAGATGCTTTTAGTGTGATCTTTTGCTACTGGAGTATTCTATACCTCGTTTCAAGATGACTTGGATATATCTAATAGTTTTTAGTTAGAGGTAGTAGTAAATGCTTAACTATGGAGATAAATAGGAACAAGACAAGCGTAGGTCAGTGTTTTGGGTACTAGAAGTTTATGCAGTCCCAGTATCAAGGCTTGTGAGCATCTAAAGGAAGATCCAAGGTCTCAAGATCAGTATCTATAATGGTAAGTGGCCATCTCCTGGCACCATATCAATCCTCTTCCAAGTAGGTTGCCAAATGAGCCTTGATAATTGCCACAGGTGGGAATAGCCCTTGGCATCTTTATCTTGACAAAAGGTCACTGTATTGGCTTGGTTCAATATGTAAGCTTATAGGATGATTTATCAAAGTTTGATTTTCAAATTGTACATAAGTAAAAATTTAAATAAGTTTATATATTTTTGAAGGGATAGGAACTTTATAGAGGTATCTTAAAGGATAATTTTGTACTACAATGCATATTATATAAAATATTTTAGATGCCTAGCCAAAACTTTAAATCTAATAGATTAGATACAATAGTTATTGCTAATTGGTTCCAAAACCTATCTTTAGTTTTGGTACAATAAGGCTATAGCATATAATAAAGCATAAAGAAGGTAGTAACTAATATAACTCAAGTTATTGTATTAGAAATTGATTCGACCCTCATTTTTATAAACCTTAGCAACGATATTATGAAGCCTTGGTGGAGAGCTATCCTGTAAAAGCCATATCTTCTCATAGATTAGGAGGTGGGATAGTTTTAGTATCTTATAGAGTTATTGGTCGATCTGCGGGCCATAATATAAAAATAACGTGATATATAGAGGTAGGGGAAAAGCCTCTTAAAAGGGTATATCGAGTTAAAAGAAAATCATGTACTCTGTAAACCCAAACCAAATAAAAGCAATATTTATATAACTATGGGCAGATGATAGCTAGAAATTCAATTATCTGACAAGGCATTCTTAGCATGAAGGGCTTTACTATAATATCTTGTAGAGATAATTTTTGATATTACCAAAACCCACCAATATAGCTATGTTCAATCAAAGCTAAGTTTAATATAGATGATTTGGAAACAAGAGATAGTCCTTTTACAACTGGTTGATTGTATAATAGCTCACTTTAGAGATTATACTCTACCTAGTTGTAAACTTGGCATATATCTAAGCTTTAGGTATCAAGATGCTCTACCCTATAAAAGAACTACTAGGCTTTAGCTAACCGGCAATATTAAATTTTGGTGTGAGGTAAGCTAAATTTAGCCCTTGTGTAAGATAAAGTATCACCCTATAAAACTTTTATTATAATGGTATCTAGCTTTGGTGCAGTTCATATCATTAAGCTTTATTAAAATTATGTATCTTCTGATAAGGTATATAAGCCTTTAAATTTCATTTAACCTAGATCTATCAAATACAATATATCTAACCTACACTAACACTATCTAAAGGAAGAAGGAACTTCATGAAAAGTTGTAGATATAATCCAAGCATTTTGATTTTAATTTGGTCCAAATTACAAACATTTTATTTGATTTTTCCAAATCAATAGCATATAAACTATTTGAAATAAGTCTTTAATCCTAAGCTTTGATAAAGGTATCCTAAGCTCATTTCCTTTCCCATATCCAATAACTTAGGTTATTATATAGTGGTATTGATCTCTGGTCCTCACCATTATATCATAGAAGCTTTTTTGCTATATGAAATAAAAGAGGGTACCTCTATGGAATAGGTTAAAATTTAAATTGACTTATTTAAAGATTTTTATCATATAGGTATATAGTAAGTTACCCATTTAATTGATAAGGCTTATAAAGTTAAGGCTAGGGCTTGACTGATTATATGAGATATTTTGTAAGGTAATAAAGCTCTTTAAACTTTCAGTATAGAATGAAAAGAGTAGACTTTAAAATAAGGTATAATATAGATGGCTAGCTTTAAAAAGTCTACAGTTGCGCTACTTATATCATACTTTATCTAATTGCTAGCTCTATATCAGTTAAAAAGTTTACCTCAGCTAGTTGCCTTAAAGCCTATCTAGTTTGGTTTATCTTAATGGGTGCTCCTGATCCCTTTAAATATGGCTGGGTGGATATTGGCTAGCCTAGGCTAGGTTAAAGTTCTTTTTGCGTTCACTCTAAAAGACTTGCTATATATCAATGTTTACTTCAAATTAAGTAACTAATTTAATACTAAATCAGAGGTGTGCCCTGATTGAAAGGGCCAACCTATTTTATTAGCTTTTAGTTGCAGTTACACAGATCAGTTAACTGAATATTGGGGTATAGATCTAAGTTTAAGTTCTTATAATTATCTCCAGATGGTAGATTATTGCTTTAAAAGAATGTCCAATATTTAACAAAAGCTAAGGGGGTGTTAGCCTGGCAGGGTAACTCCCGCTTCCACTCTAGTACAGGTTTCGAACTTGGGTTGAAAAACCTGTACTGGCTAGAAAAAAATCTCGGGGTGGTAAATTTGTCCCAAGGTCGATTTACCTCGATTACATAATTTAACGAGCTCCCTTAGTCGAGGCTATGAAACTTAACCAATTAAATGGGTGGAAGTGTAGCCATTTAAACCAACACGCAAGCGCCTTTGAGAGCAATCTTTAATTGCAGAATTACGGAAAGCTGACTGGCATCGAATTGTCTTTTAGGGGATAAAGTTCGTAAACAACAAGCTTATGAGCATGTCCAGCGATCTCGTGCAGCGGCTGATCGCCGAAGCGAAGGTGGCGACGAGTGCCCAAGACGAGGTTGAGAAGCTCAACCAGCTAGAGAAGTTGATTCGAGGCAACTATCAGCTTCTATACCTGACCTTCTCCCCTATGGCCACTTTAGCGGATTCGGCTTCAACCCCACTCCGCGTATGGCTCTGCGAGCTGTTTCGGAAGGCGTTCACCAACTTTAATCTCCCCCACCAAATAGCTCCCGGTAAACCTTTACTTTTACCACGTTAATAGTGGCGCGCGGTTGGACCTAAGCTCATCTCTCGCTATTAGTCCTTCCTCGGGTGCTTAATATCGTATCCAAATTTATTCAAGGCGCCGACCACGCGGTCGCGCTAAAGGCTCTGCACTGCGCTGCGGCCATCTTCCCTTCGATGCTAAATCTCATGTAAGTGGTTACGCATGCCCTAATAGGCATCCGCCGAGCAAATAATAACGTATGTTTATCCTTCAGGGTCAACCATCCAAAGGTGAACCCCGAGCTGTGGACATCCCTAGAAAGGCTAGCCCAAATTGGGTCGGGGGTGAACGTGGTGAGCAATTGCAACCTCGGGCTAGCGGTGGTTAAGCTGCTCCAGGTCATCGTCATCACCCTGACCCCGTCAAAGCCTAGTTCTAGGGTAAGTTGCTAGTTTAATAATCCGCACCTTTACAGCTACCTTAGGTTGTACCCCCCGACCACCCGTTTCTGCCCCAAACCATCTCCAGCCTCGGTACGGATTATTTCCACCATCTCGTTTCCCTTGCCAATCTTGATGGCTGGTATGTGCCTATCCTTATATAATCGCCAGCCTTTGGTTTTGGCTGGCTTACCCGAGAGCTTTAACTTTACGGCTGCGTCGCAGATGCGGGTTTTATATCGTTTTGCCACGGTCCGGTTGGTTAATTTAAGCCGTGCAGCGGATCGGCTCGGGCTTCGGCAACCCTAACTAAGCCTAACCTCCCCTAGCTCGTATACCGTCGTGACGTGCCTGATAAACACCCTCACCGCGCTTTTGCTCAAGAGGCCACACGTCAGCTTGGACGCCATCAACCTCATGACCACCCTTTACCACACGCCGCCCCTACACTTTGGGGACTTCCAACGCCAGCATATTTTGAAGGCCGTCCGGTTGCAGTTTCTCATCCTCATGAGGTAATGCCCCCGTCTAAAGGCAAGCCCCCAAGGCAGAAGTTTGGTGCGCTGGGTCGGTTGTGGGTTTAAATTAACGGGGCTAGCCTATCCGATCGCTAAAACCGCAAAATTAGGAGGGGTGAGGGCAAGGTCCAAGAGCTTGCGGCGCTTGCCCTATGCAGTGTGGGCCGAGAGGTGGAGGTCCGAAACCACTACCAGCAGCTAGGGCGGCCTATGCCACAAGCGCATCCCACCCCTTCGATCGAAGAAGCTGGGACGCCACGTAGGCCTTCTTTGGATGCACCCCTTGGGCCCGAGATGAAGAGGGTTCGTCTGGATGCCGGTTCCCAACCCCCCGCTCAAGTCGCGCCACCCTTCCTCCCCCGTGCGAAACCTGGTACTTTGAAAGCCCCTTTAATAAATGCACGTGCTAATATCTGGTTTCCATTTTTTGAATGGGCGGTTAGTTATAGTTGATCCATCCTTCTGCCCACCCGAGGTGGTTGCCAACCTCATCATTCGGTGTTTGAGTTCGCTTCCCCCGACCCGCGTTGAGGAGGCGATTAAAGTGAGAGATTATAAGGCGATTAAACCGTGCTTAGGAGGCCCGTAAGTCAAAAGTTTTTGAGGCGCTGCTGGCCCATCCCGCCACCCGTGTCGCCCCCGTTAAAGCCCACGCGATAAACTCCCACGCTCTCAAAGTGAGGCCTCCCTCCGATTCCCCGCCTCCTCCTACTGCCGATGTTGAGACGCTTGAGGCGCCACGTAAAGCCACTCCCGAGGCTTTGCCAGATGCGCCCATCGGCACGGCGGAGGCCCCGGTCGAGCCGTCCACCGTGGAGCCTAGCGCTTCCTCATCCGAGGTTAAGCCAATCTCTCACGAGGTACAATTTAGGTTCACTCGCTTTTATTTTATAGCCCACCCCCGAGCTCCACCCGGAGACCCCGCCGCATAGCGAAACCAAGGGGTTTAAGCTTCAGGTCCCGCAGCTCACCGAAGATGAGGAAATTCAGTGTAGGTGGGAAGCTTGTCAGCGGATCTTAGAGAGCCAAGCGACCTACACCCACGGCGACGGTACAACCGTCGCTTGGCATCAGCTGGCAGCGCGGCTGGCGGCGATGGAGACGGATGGGGACGACATTTTTGGGTCCGAGACCGCCCGTGGGCGCATCCTGGAGTTCGTGCTCCATGACTTTGCCAACCGTGTGGATCTGGCAACCGCCTGGCTGTACGAGGAGTATCTGCAGGCCCCAGCCGAGAGCCGGGAGGCGGGCTCCATCTATTCACGGGCGCTCGGCCAGCTAGTCGAGGGCTACACCGCACGCCTACCCACCAAAGACGTCCACCTTGCGAAGCTTTTGCTGGGGGTGCCGGCGGTACCCACGGCGTGCTTCCCGCTGATCGAAGCCATCTGCAAGCGCCCCAACCGGCAATCGGTGGTGGTGTTTATTCTACGCGAGTTGGCGGACCACCGGCCCACCCTCCGAGCCCTTTGCCTTCGCCAGATGCTTGAGTTTTGCCTCAGCGAGGACAAGAAGCTCCGCACCTCGGCGATTGTCTCAGCCCGCAGGTGGTATGGGGAAGCCAAGCTCGCGGCCCCGATTGAAACCTTTGCCCGCAACGCTCTGCAGTCTCTTACCGAGCTGCCGCTGGATGAGCCGGTGCCGGCTCTGGCCAACTCGGCTGTAGCTCACCTGGAGCTCTATTTCGCGCTGACCTCGCGTACCCCCGCACTGCTACGCGACATTTTTGCGATCTACCCCCAGCTGGATGGCACCGTCCGGTTGGTAATGGAGCGCGAGATCGCGCCGCTCGTCCGGCTCCTTGGCCCGTCGTCCACCCCCCTCCTCCAGTACCTATGCCAGTTTCCGCCGGGGGCTGAGGATCTGGCCTACCGCGCCCTGCTGATCCTGGTGCCGCCTAATCGCAAGGAGGCGCATCTGCTGCAACGCCTGCTGGAGGTGGTCAAGGAGGAGGTCCAAGCCAGTAACCTATCGGTCCGCTTCCTGATCCCGCTCCTGCCATTTCTGGACGAGTCGGAGATTGCGGTTATGCTCCCCACCCTGCTTGCCACTCTGACCAAGGACGACCAGCAACTCGCCAAGGATTTCTTTATCAAGCTAGCTACGCCGTGGGGCCCGCCCCCCACGCCTCCCCCACCCCCGCCCGCCCAGATGTATGGCCTCGCGCCCCCCGTGGCCCAGCCGCCGCTGCCGGCTCCGCCGATCATGAAGCCCGCCAAGATTCTACTCCTCCTGCACTGTAAGGATTACGATCTCTTCCGCCCCCAGGTTATAAAGGGTACGTCCGCCTCCGCTTCTAACGTTAGCGATCTGCCTGTGCCTCGCGGAGGTGGCCCTGTTCCCAGCCGTCGAGGTCGTCGAGGCGCTGCAGCAAATGGTGGACATGAGCAAGCTGCCCGTCCTGCTGATGCGCACCGTAAGCGCGCGCCTTTGTGCCTAACGCGGTAGATGATTGAGTTCATCCGGCTCCATACCCCCCACCCCGCCATTGCCAAAACCGTCCCGCCGCTGCTGCTGCGGTTGGTGCATAAATCTGTGTGGACGCAGCCCACCCTCTGGGAGGGGTTTATCCGCGTGTGCAACGTAAGCTTGGCTTAAAAGCTAATCCCCAGTTGCTCGGCGCCGCGTCCCACGGCGTGCTTCTCAAGCTCCCGGCCCCCGAGCTGGCGTACGCGCTCTCCAAGTTCGCCGGCCTCAAGGAGGCCCTCACAAAACGGGTCCGCGCCCACCTCGCATTAAACCCTTCCGCCAAGGAGCCGATGGCCCACCTGCTGCATCTGTTCGCCGAGCCCGAAGCGGGGGCCGAGGGGGATGCTGGCCACCTTACCCAACCGGCTCCCGAACCTATCGATGGGGTGGGTTTAACTCCCGAGGCGCCGCTTGAGGGCCGGCCCGAGTCCAGGCCCGTCTCCCCGGCCTCAAGCCCCGCCACCCTCTAGATGCTTTGTTTATCCTCTCACTTAACTCACCGTTGCAATTTTTTAAACTAGAATATACGAAGCTTCTCAACGCTTACCTCTGCAACTTTTTAACTGGAGGGTACAAACCTTACGTTGCAACTTTTTTAGCTGGAACCTATTAAACTCTTCCCACGTTTGCAACCTTAACTGGAGGATACAGAACCCTTCAGCCCCCACTATCACCAACTGGCCCGCTAGGGGGTTTGCTGGTTGGTGAGGGTGGCCCAGTTGTGATAAGTTAATCTGTTCACAGGGTCCATCCCTCAGAAATTTGGTGAGCCCCAATCTCGGTGGTATAAGACTTTTACTCATGTTCCTAAGCGGGTTCCCCCATATCAACCCTTGGAATCTTTGCGTTGGCTTTAAAAACACCGTAGCTCCTCGCAACCTCACCTGGTACCATCCAGCTACGTCCGAACCAAGTTAACGCTTACACGACTTGGAAAGGTAGGCTATTTATGATAACGAAAAAAGGGCAGATTCCGTGGAAGAAGTTTATTTGGAAAGATGATATAAGGTATATAATGGATGGGGATTTGGGGCAAGTGAAGTAAAGCTTAAAGGGTTTTGGATCCCTTTTGCAAAGGGCGATTGTATATGCTTAAATTGTTTCAGGGCCGGCGGAGTCCAAAGCCCCGATTCTTCAAATGTGGGTTTCTCTACAAGTTATGCTTTGGAGTTCCTGTTTGTTTATAATCGCAAGTTTGCAGTTTTGAGTCTGAATGGGGCTCCTATACCTCTTGTAGCTGTCGTGATGGCCTGGTCTATGCCACCAATCGCGGGTTTGTAATCAGTGGTTTTCCCAATTTGGTAACTCCCATTAAATGGAGTCGATCCAACGGGGAAGCTCACTTTGGATGGAGGTATTGTAATTTGGCTGTCATGGATGGGGAACCTAAAGGCATATAGGGGGCTCCTCCCTTGGGGCATCGTTGTCACCTTGGCTGCATGCTCATTCAGCTGGTATCTAACTGGGATATTCTCTGACATCATCGCCAATAGTCAGTTATATCATTTTGGAGGTTGTGAGGTATGAGCCTTCATAGCTGGAAATTTTATATTGGTCAACCCCTATAAAAAGGGCTCCAAAATGTCTAAAGTTACTTTGATTGTTGGTGGTACTAGGTGGGACATGATCATTGTCCTGGCCAGCTATAGGATTGGTACCAATATCAAGATTAGTAAATTTGGATACTTTTGGAAGGGGTCGTTCCATGGGGCAAGGGATGAACCCCTTCAGTCAAGCTTTTCTCAACATTACCATACCAAGATGAGACCTAAGACTTCAGATACAGCACATGGGCTCAGTTATATGTAACATGGGTAGCATCCTTGATAGAATACTCCATCCCTTTTCTCATGATAGCAGTTGTAGGTCTCATCTGGACAGCCTGTAACTTTTAGGTTGTCCTCCAACTATATGGTAAAACATGACTTTCCCAATTCAAATATAGGAACTTGGGTCTTCTGTCACTTTCTTTGGTATTCTTTTTAAGCAAATTCATGATGTTTTGATGATATTGAGTTGAATCTTGACTGACTCCTCTTCCAACTCATCTTGATATCTTCTAGGAGGTAAATCTTTCCTATCTGCGTCCATCACCGGGGCTAACAAGCTCAGTAACGTGGCTTCCATCTGTATAGTGCTTAGAATGGTGACATGCCAATCGACCTATGTTAGCTCAACTGGTAAGCAAACTGGGCTGATGGCAACAATATGTTCCATTTTTGAACCATGGTTAACTGTGACCTTTAAGATTAAAGTGATTGTTCCACTCACCCTTTCCACACTTCCATCGCTCAATTGTGTGTATGGCATGGTAAACGGTTGCTCATCTCTCACTAATCTCATCAAATATCTCACATATGAAGTATAATTTCTTCCATCATCATAAAGTAGCCTTTGAGGGCATCCATGACAATTGATGATCTGTTGTACAAGAGTTTTATGGTAACTGTGGAGAGTAAGGCCTGACTGCAATCACAGCTACCCACTTATTGAAGTGACCTATTGCAACACTTATATACTGATTCCCACTCAAAGACTTTGGAAATGATCATACAACGTCAATAGAAAAATTGTGAAGGGGTGCTATTGAAAGGTTTAAATATAACCTTAATAGAGCAGCTCATATTTAGGCAATTAATACAGAGCTCCATAGCCTGACTGATGTTGCCCAACGTTGTCACCCAGTAAAAACTCTTTTTTAGATGTTGATTTGTCTCATGTAACCTCCCATCAATACTTGATGTCCTTACATGATCATTGCCATACTTTCACTTAGCTTTAGATAAATTAACCATTTCTCATTTACTAGCTTCTCTAACTGTCCTTCTTGGAATCTCATCACTCTTGAACAACTCTTCAAGATTAGTTTTACTGCATTATCCTCTCCTTCCCATTCATCCTCTGGTCTTCCAATTGGTTCATAGTTCTATTGCTTCTGGGTGATTGCAAGTGGAAAGGAGGTAAACGTGACAAGGCATCCACATATAGGTGCTTCAGTCAGCATGGGGCAGGATCTCAGTCATCACCTTGTAGCAGAATGGCCCATCTTGCAAGCCTTCCATCTTGCTTTTCATGTTCATTAGCCCACTCAATGAGGCATGATCCATGGTTAACTTGATTTGTATGCCATAGGCATGGGTCAAAAATAGAGTATTACTCAGATCACAGCTTTAAAGTTGTGCTCTGTAACTGTGTAATTGCTTTTTGATCTTGTGAACATCTTCAAGTAGAACTCTAAAGGGTGATCCACACCTTGTTCATCCAACTGAGCTAAGATGGCACCCATACCATATTGCTGGCATTGGTGTATTGTAGAAGGTTTAAAAAGGCCAGGTATATCAGAAATGGGACTTATATCAACTTCTACTTGAGTTGATCAAAGTCAACTTCTTGTTTTTGTTCCCAAATGGATATTACTTTGCTGTTCAGCAGGTGTGTAAGTGGCATGGTGACATCCACAAAGTTTGGCATAAATTTGTGGTTTAGCCTACTGTTGAGAATCTATATGACTGGATAACAAGCCACCATTATGTACACGCAGCTCATTGGAGGAATTCTGCTGAAGGATCAATGGACAGAATCCGCCAAGGATGTTTCAGAGCTATAAGTGATTGGTCACTTTAGGATAAGGTGATAATGGGTTATAACGGGTCTTATTGGATTGCCTTCAGAATAGGGAGATAAGGCGATGTCAACCTTTGACAAAAAGAGATATTGGATCGCCTCAAATCAAGGCAATAAAAGATTGAAGAATAACAAGCCAAAACCAATGAAAATATGGTGACATGAATAAACTAAGCAAAAGGGGTTGGTACCAACAGACATCGCTGGGATATCAGTAAAACGAGGGGACTGAAGAAGTAGTCTTGGAAGGTTTATGGAAGGAAGAAAAAGGAAGTAAAGGGCAGACCAGAAAACAATCCGCTGACTTATTATATTTTAAACAAAGAAGTGTTTGGGGGAATTGTTCCCGTTTTATTATAAATTAAGTGGCTACAGTTGTATCAAGAAACCAATGATCATCATATCATCCATTCTAATTGTTCAATGGGGGAAACCCTGTGCGAAAAACCCTTTAGCAGGTACATACCAAATTGCCAATATTCAACACCTACCATGCCCAAGAACACTTGGACATCCCTCATGAATTTAGGGTAACACATCCTGGCAATAGCTTTGACTTTACTTGTTGGGCTTAATTCCTCTTGTATAACATTTTTGGCCAGGCAATTCTAATTGAGTATCTATAAACCAACCTTTGCTTTCCTAAAATTGATCTTGTTCTCTCTCAGGTGGGTAAGACTTCCTTCAGGTGTTCCAGATTCCCTTGGATAATTTTTTTGGAACATCATGATGTTGTCTAGGTAACTGAGTAAATTCAAAAACTTTAGATCTTCAAACATCTGATACATTACTCATTGGAACATGGCTGGGGTGTTGCACAATCCTCATGGCATATGTGTTGGTTCATATAACCCCTAGCTGATTATTAATGCACACTACTCCTGGTCTTCTGAAAGTAAATACATCTGCCATTATCCACTGGCCTAGTCCATCATAAGGAGTAGCGCAAAACTTTAAGTCATTTTAAACTTTGTCAATGCATGGTAAGGGAGTGAATCTTCCTTAATCAGTTCATTTAGTTTACAATGATCCATGACAATCCAATGGTCCCATACTTTTCCTCAACTAGTAGGAGGGAAGACCCCAAGGTCTCTTGGAAGGTTGTACCAGTCTTACATCCATAAAGTTGTTATAACTCTGACATGATTTCTTATTTTCTCTTGAAATGGGGGTAAGGCTTTTATTGAGATAATATGGCACTCCCAATATTACTCTTGTAAACTCCTCCCTTGCATAGGCCACAATTATCGAACACTGCTGAAAATGTCTGGGTATTGATCCAAGAGACCGTTAAGTTCATATTCTTTGTGCTAAGTTGGCTCTTGTAGCCCAATTTTACCAATACCAGTGATGTTGTGACCTAATTACTTGTCTTTAAAGTAATAAATCTCCGCTTAAGCTATGGTTGACCCTTCTTGATCCAAACAGAATGCTTCACAACGTTCCCATTTAGGACTTTACTTTACCTTGATATACTAATCAAAACTCCTAGGCCTCACTATGGGTTCCTGATTTCCAACTTCATCAGGACAATAGAACGTATAATTATTTGTTCCAGTATAATGATAATGATGTTGACCAGAATAACTATGTTATCAAGGTAGTAAGTTCATCTCCTCACTAGCATACAAGGGCAAAGCAGACTTGGCTTTTGATCTTAATGGTGGATGATTGTTTCCTTTGTCTTAAATATATAACTGACTGAGTAAAAAATTGTCTTTAGCTTGGCTACTTGTTTCTTTTGGTCCTTCATCTCCTCATATTGAAATGCATGTGTCATCTTGTTAATAAGTAAATTGACTGAAATCTAAACAAAGTTAATGATCCATCCAAACTCAACTAGAAACTGTAGCTTATAAGAAAATATAATGTTTGTTCTCAAGTAAAACAATCAGATCAGACAAAACATTGCATCCAAATCACAATGGTAATGAAGAATATCCTCCTAGGCCTTTGGTTGACTCAGGCCTGGTGGTTCTAAAATTGAATTGATGGCCAATGACTGGTGAGAATTTCATACTCTCCATGAGCATAAAAGTCATAATTTTGACTGTAACCAGCATCTGTACTGATAAAAATTTGGCCTTGCATATGGTAAATTCACTTATTAATACTCTCAGAATAACAATTCTTTTGACTGTCATCAAAGTCTGAAAATGGGCTTGAAGCCGAAAATTAGAGAAGTCAAAAAATAAAAAGGTGGAGAGAATATAGACTTCTTTATAGTGTTAGAAAGCATTAATATTCATAAGGCATGTTAGGACATGGTGTCTCAAGATCTTTGTAGCCCTGTAGGATCAGGATCTCTACTGCCTTCTGGATTGACTGCCTGGATGGCGCCCTCATTGTACTATGTCAGCCTCATGACTGCAGCAGTGGGGGCTGCACCTCTCACAATTTTGGAAGAAGTAATGGGATTTTTGAAAATGTTTTCATTGCTTCTCATGCGCATGGTGCTTCCAGATTGAATCTAATTTTGGAGCCTTCAGGGTAAGGTTTTATTTATGCTGGTTTGTGAGTCAATATGTTGAGGCTCAATTTGGGAGCAAGAATTTTGACTCGCTTGTCATCAAATCCAGATAATGCCCCCATCAAGATCCTGTCAAAGGGGGTAGGGCCAAAGGAATCGGCCATGTACTCAATTCACCACTGGCCCCAGATTGATTTCAGCAATGGTGTGCTCTGAGTTCATCTTATGAATGACCTCATAAGATCTGTACCAAAGAATGGTGAGCTTATACTGTTGACCTCCAAATCAATGGTGATAAAAGAGAATGAAGTCACTTAATTGAAAAATTGGTAAAGAGGGTCAGTTAAAATTAAATTGGGATGCCTCCCTTTCTGTGGTGGTGACAATGCCTTGTATGGCTAGGGCTTGAAGTTGGACAATTTTATTGGGTAAGGACCTCATAGTTAAATTAGAGTTCTCAGGTGTAGAGTTCTCAAGTAAAGAATGAACGCTACTTGGTAACTGAGGAGAACGCCCATATAGAGCTTTGAAGGGGGACATCTTGATGATTCGATGGTAGCTTATTCTGTAAGCAAGCAAAGCGCTGGGAAGATAATGACTACAGAAAGAAATATCATGAGCGGCCATCTTCCAATAAATAGAGACAAGGGTTCCATTTGCATGTTTCACCGCCCAGTTGGTTGATGGGTTACAAGGGCAGTGAAACTGGTCAGTACCAAAAAGAAAATTAAGTTCTTGGACTACCTGCTAGGTAAAATTTTATCCATTGTCCAAAAGTAAAGTTTGTAGACTTCCATGCTGGGTGAAAACAGATCAAATAAGAAAGAGAGTTGTGGCTTTTGCAGTGGCATTGGGGACCAAAATGCTTTGATCCATTTGGTTAGATGGTCTACAGTGAGGAGGTTATATTATGGCCATGCAATTTAGTGGGATGAGGGCCTATTAAATCACTGCAGACGACATTAAAGGGCCCTATTGGGGTGATTCCCGAGTGTTGATATTGAGGAATGGCCCAGTCTTAGTATTGGCAAGTCATACAGGCCTCCAGGACCTCTTGAATGGTTTCTACCATTCAGTCCCAGTAACATCGCAACTTTAACCATTTATGAGTCTCCTTAACTGCCCCATGTCCCACAGTAGTATGGCCTTCTAGGATGACATCAGTTCTGTAAGAAGGGCTGACATAAGGAAGTCATTTCTTATTGACCCTTTTATATAGTAGCCCATCCTGGATCTGAGTGTCTCAGTCATCCATCAGAGCTCATCTTGGACCTCAGGGGTTTCTAACTCCCAGTATTTGGGTTGGCCAATCAGATAATACATTTGGTTCTCCACAGGGGTCAAAGCAGACAGCACCAGCATTCTAGAGAGGCTATCAGCATTTTGGTGGATCATGCCCATGAAATGAACAAAGGTGAAATCATAGCTCTGAAGTCTCAAGGCACATCTGGCTAAATGCCCATCCAGGTCCTTCATCTTCTGGAGACACTGGAGTAAGGAATGATTGGTGATGATGGTAAACTGGGTGCCATAGAGATAGCGCCAAAAATACTTGATCACGAACAAGAAAGACAGGCATTCTCGTTTAATAATGCCATAGTTCTGTTTATCCTTACACAGAGTCAAGCCAAATAGCTCACTGGGTGGTCAACCTGATTTTCCTCATGCTAGGCTAGGATAGCCCTGATTGCAACATCACTTGATCCATGAACAGCAAGAAAAAATTGGTCAAAACGTGGATGGACTAAAATTGTAAGGAGAGTGTCTACAACTCTCTTGTTCCCAGAGTGGAGGTGCACGGTGCACAGGGCCAACTCCAGGAAACTAGTCGCAAGTATTGAAGTTACTAGAGCACAGCATAGAGAGCTAGAGCTATAATAAAATAGGGAGAATATGGCTATCATGGTAGGAAATAACCAAAATAGAAACATGCGGTGCTCAGAGAGGTGGAGTATAGGTGCCCTAGGTTGGAGGGAACCTGGGCGACCCAATGGTGCATAGGAAGATAGATTTGTTGTAGATATAACAAAATGGTTAACATTGCGTGAGACCTCCACAAAGAGGTCCTGCACAGGATAGACCAAGATAGCATAGATATAAAAAACGGTGTACTAGCAAGGGGTTTATTATAAGGGAATTCAACCAACGAGAGAATTTGGTCTCAACATGAGAAATTAAAGGAATTCGTGAAAAGATCAATCAAGGGAAGCGGGTCTAAGCCAAGGAACACCAATGGGTGCACACTTCCATTGGGAAATACACTGTACTTGGTAATTGACCAAGCTCAGGTAATTGTTTATAGGAGCAGCTGACCCAAGCTGGAAATTTTGAAAACTGAACGGGGTTTGAGAAACCTCACTTAAAAACCAAAGGGAACCATTTTTATAATCACAAAGCTAGTTTGTTTTAACGCTCCTGCTCTTAAGCAGGGCCAAACTTCTCTTGCATCCATAGGACCAACCTGGGCATACTTTGCCTTAACCCAGAGTTGATCTATGGTATGCTTGAGGTCAGGAAAGCCTGCCAACTTCACCTTCTTGGCCTCCTGACCTGCAGCTTTGTCCCTAACGTTGGTCCCAATTATGATGTCATTTTTTAACCATGACATTACCCTCTCCTCCTTTTGGGACTCCACCACCCCTCCAGGGGCTTGTGCCAGGGAAAAGTTCTTGCGGGCTGGGGCCAACTTCATAATGGCAACGGTTTGCTTTGATTGAGATCTGGCGGCCTGGGGGAAATGCTTGTGGAAAGCATCAATCAGATCTTGGGCATGTATACAGTTGTGTGCTGGTACCCAACTGTTTTCTGCAGCGTCAAATCCCTTCCAATATACAAGGTACTCAAGCCTTCTTTTAACTTGGCAGGAGGACACTATTTCCTCCACTTCCCACTCTGGCGCCCCATCCACAAGATAAGCCTCGGGAGTCTCTGGTGGAGAGCCCTCAAACAACGTCAATTTGCTCTCATGAAAGACCAAAAAGATCCAAAATGACAAGGGGAGATCTAACTGGTATGATGCATGGCCCACCTTTCTAGCAACACGGTAAGGCCCCATTTTCTTTGATCCCAGTTTTTTATGGATGCTTGATAGGGATGTTCCAAGCATCAAGCATCATGAGATCCCCTTCTTTGTACGCTGGACCCACTTATCACTTACTATCAGCGTTCTCCTTATATACTTGCATAGCCGCCTCCAAACTCGTGGAAAACCCCTGGTGTACTTTCTTGATAGTCATGGCAAAGTCAACCACTGCTTCAACTTTAGACTCACAGCTGGGCTCCATGTTAAAGGCGGGGTTAAAACCATTATTGGTAAAAAATGGAGAACAACTGATTGAAGAATTTAAAGTGTTGTTGTAGCTAAACTGGGCCATAGGAAGGTGAGGAACCCAATCTGAATGATCCAAGGTGGTGTAACACTGCAGAAACTGTTCTAGACACTGGTTCACTCATTTGGTCTGCCCATCTGATTGGGAGTGATAGGCAGTTGAATGGCAGGGATGAATCTGAAGGTTTTTACACAACTCTTCCCAAAAGACTGAGGTAAACTGGGGCCCCCAATCACTAATAACTTCTTGGGGTACCCCATGTAGTGCAAACAATGAGTGACAAAGAGCCTAGCCATCTCAGCCGCGGTAATTGTTGTTTTGCAAGGAATAAAGTGGTAGAACTTTGTGAAACGATCCACCACCACAATGATGACATCATTACAATCAGAGACAGGTAATTCCACAATTAAATCCACCGATAGGGAAGTCCAAGGCCCTTCAGCCTTGTGAACTAATGCCAACAACCCCTCTAAAAGTTGTTAATTTGGTTTCATTTGATTGCAGATAAAGCACTCTTTACAATATCGTCCCACCTGAGCAGGTAAACTTTCCAAATGTATGTGCATCAAATTAACTCCAAAGTCTTTGCTTTCCCAGGATGACCAACGGTGATTCCATCATGTTGGTCCTTGATAATTTCCAGGCGAAGTGGCCCAGAAGGAACCCATAGGCGCCCCTGAAACCACATCAGCTCATCTTTTGCATGATAACCCCTGGTCACACCTCCTGATTCAGCGCTCTCTTAGAAAGTACCATCGTATATTCAGCCAATAACAGCTGAGAAAGGACTGCCTTTCTGAACATACTGTATTCCTCCGCATTTTCCAGAGGTGTAAGCGCTGGCCTGTTGGCCGTTGAAGAGGGAAGTTGTGACACAATCTTACCTGGCGGAATCATCAACTGGGTGTTATGAACCTCTACCTCCTTTGGATTGGGAGCAAATTCAGAATTGTGGCTTAAAGCATCCGCCAACTCATTCTCCTTTCCCTTAGTGAACTCATAAAAAAATGCAAATTGGGAAAGGGTCTCATGCCAAAGGGTCTGCCATGGAATCAAAACATGAGGAGCACAGTAGTACAGTAAGGCACAGTGATCTGTACGTACATGTAAAGGTTGAGAAGAGCCATGCAAGTGATGACGCCAATAAGTCAGCGCCTCCACCACTGCTAGTAACTCTTTGTCATAAACAGCGTAGTTTAACTCAGGCAAAGACATTTATATAAAAATATCCCACTGGATGCTCTATACCATCTTCACCTACTTGTAATAAGGCAGCCACCATGGCGAAGTTGGAGGCATCCATAGACATAATGAACTCCTTTGCAGGGTCAACATGGCAAAGTATGGACGTGGAAAACAGGGTGCACTTTACTGCTTGGAAATCATCCTCCGAAATGGGGGACCACTGAAGCACTTTTGCACCACTGGCCTTATACAAGGGGGCCACCACCTCAGACAGGTTGGGTATGAACTTCTTGAGGAACGTACATGTTCCCCAAAAAACTCCTCAATTCCTTGACTGAAGTTGGGGTAGGCCACTCACGAATTGCCTTCTTCTTATCTGGAGTTATCATATGTCCTTGGTCAAACAAGACGTTGCCCAGAAAAATGAACTGGGACTTAAAAATTTATACTTGCCAATCTTCAGCGTAAGGCAGGCTGCCTTTAACCTCTCCACCACTTTCCAAAGGTGCACTGCATGGTACTCATGATCAGGGGAAAACATCAGAATATCATCCATGTAGGCAACCACGCATACCCCCAGCAGGTCCCCCAAAGCTGCATTAATGCGGCGTTGAAAGATATCAGGGGCATTCTTAAGCCCAAAGGGCATGACCTGAAACTGGAAACTTCCTTTTCTAGTACATAATGTGGTTAACCACTCCTGTCCCTTTTTAATCTGAATCTGATTGAACATATTGAGGAAATCTAGTTTGGAGAAGATTTTAGCCTTCTCTACATTGCGCACAATCTGAGAATCCAAAGGGATGGGATGGAGATCTGGTACAGTAACATTGTTTAAATTCCCATAATCTACACAAGGGCATAAGGTTCCATCGGTCTTCTCCACAAAGAGGAATGGGAAGCATACTGGGGAGGTACGCTGAAAAATTGCGCTTTTGGCTAACTGCTCCTTAACCCACACATCTAATGCTTCTTCCTTGCGTTATAGTCAAAGGGTAAATTGTGGAAGATATACGCACCAGATCAACAGTGAGCTTGAACTCACAATTAAACTCTGAATGAGCAGGTATTTCATTGGCTGAAGCCGCATCAAATGAAGATTTCAGACCCTTCAAACAGAAGGTAAAGGTATCTCCAGAGAGGGCTTCAACAATGGAGCAAGGTTGAGGGTCTGGATATTGTGCCAATGGGGCAAATCGCCCTGGAAGTTAACCTCAGACAAAGGAACAATTAATGTGCGACCATTCTTTATTAAGAGAATAGGGTGTTGTCTCTCAAGTTGATCATTACATCAAACTTTCTCCACCATTCCACACCCATGATAATGGTATATAAAAGGTTTTTTTGCTTGAAAATTTTAACGGACAAGTTTGTCTCGTTTGTTACATTCTGACTCAGATTCAGAAAATCCGAATCTGAGTCAGATCGCTTTTAAAACATTTTTGGTTCAGTCATTTTGGGCACTGGGTTGTGCCTCACCCAAGGCGCTGCCTTTATAAGATGCGCCTGCCCATTCCAAAGCTCACTTTGGAATTTTCACCCTAGCATTCCCTTTCTGGGGAGCATTTCCAGTTGATCCCCAGCTGAGCTCTGGTCGGCAGGCCCCTTCTTTATGGTTCCTGAGTAAAAATAAAGGTTGTTTCAGGGTTTTCATACCTCGCATACCTGTGGTCATTTTCAGATGTTCAGTTTTGAGGAGCTTTCATGTGGTTGGGTGAAACCAACCACGAGGATGTGCATAAACAATAGTAGGTGATTGTTTGGCGCTGTCAGTGCTCCAAACCTCTTTCCTACTTGGTTAGGCCGCTTTGGTTGCTTGTCAGTGCACCAAAGAAACTTTAAATATAGGTGGTCAGAACTGGGGGTTTTCCAGTCCGTTACAGAAATAGTCCAACAAAAGATACTTACCCACTTGATAACTACTAACCCTATTACCTTCAGGGTGGGAAA
>JAKSZP010015177.1:0-36933 GCA_022478985.1 Massospora cicadina
GTGCTATGCCCAAGAAGCCTGATAGTCAGTATTTGTAGCCATTTAAAACTCATGACAAGTATATTTTTTTAGTACTAGATGGTCCCAACCCAAGGGGGGGATTCATCGATGTATGACAAGTATATTATTTATTTTAAAACTTGATAAGTTACCACTTATATCCTGTCATCTAAAAGTATCCATCCAATGGTAATTATGGTGAAACGGACTTAGAAATCCAAGTACAAAATGAGATATAAATAATGACGTAACTATAATATTATAGAATAGGAGTTTTTACGTCACATTAAGCAATATAAACCCTAAAAGTAAAAGGAAAGATAAAAATAATATAGAAGGAAATCCGGATGGGAGGCTCTTGGTCAGGCAATGCATTCCAGATGGTATAATGCAATGGTAGCATATTTTGGATAGGGCAAAATTTGTACGTTTAATGTACCAAGCCAGATGATATTTGATATCACTTGGGTTTTTCATTAGGCAGATGCTTAATTCTTGCCCCTTTGCAGGTTCATAATTTATGCCTCAATTTTCCACCTTGAGTAATATTCTCCTGACCTTCTGTTAATCCTTCATCTTTACTGAACTGGAATTTATCTTGGGGTATACTATGCTTTAATTTATCCAAAAGACTTTTCCTTATATCAGTTTGAGCTTTATCAGCTGAAAATTCTTCTATGTAAATAATAGATGTAGCTTATTTAATCTCTTTTACGGGTCTAGTCTCCAATTTTGTCATAGGAGTTGAATGGTCAATATTCTTCCCATCATGAGTAATATCCAATATCTGAAACCTAACACTTAGAAGCCCCCACATACCAAACTGGCAGCCTGATCATGATAAACACCAAAAACTACCCAGTCCCTAACCATTACAAGAATTCTAGTCCAGTTCTCTTAGGCCCTTTTAGAGTCTCACAACAGACAAATGAAGTGTCTTAAAATTAGAGTTCTTGGAAGGTCCTTGCAAACACCTAGTGTTGCACATGTCACAAACCAAGAAGTCTAAAGGTCCAATGATGGAAAAGTTGGAACTGCATAATTTTAATAACTCTGGAGATGTGAAAAAAATCTCTCTTTTGCTTCAATAACTAGATCAAAGCCAAATTCGGTTTTTTCTTAAAAAAATACAAAAAATGACCGCTCAAATCAAGCCAAAACTTACCATTGTCAATGCAATTGACGCCTGCTGCCCCAGCTTGGGGTGGTGGCGCACCGCCATCTGGCGTCTTTTGGCTGCCACTGAAGCACACCTGGGCTGGCTCTGCTAGCCCTCCCAACGCTTACTGGGCTTAATGTCTCCCCTAAAAACTTAGCTCACCACCTTGCAAGCTCCCTGGCGGTGCTCCAGAGCCCTTTTGTGCTCACATGGAGCAACTTTCATTTCAGCCTCTGGGTTGCATATGGGAATCTTTTCCCATACGCAAGCACAGCTGTCCTTTAGATGGCCATGGCAGTTTTTAAACCCGTCAGCTATATTGGCTGCTGCCCCATTAAGGGGTACTTTGACCTCAGCTTCCACTCTGAAGCCAATGAAGCGCCAGCATCTAAACTGCAATCATTTTAAAAAAAATCCCTATTTTCACTGTTTGCACATGGCTCCCAGATGAGGCACTTTGGTGGTTCAGTTCACTGGGTTGCCCTCGCATCACTCCCCCAAAAGCTTCCACCACAAGCTTACAGAGGGTTTGGTCGTTTACAGTGCAGACCCCAGGTTGCAGTTTGTGATTCCAAATGGGTGGATCGTCTGACGAGGCCTCACGCCTTTGCAACGATCAACCCTTTTCATTGCAATTCCCATCTCGCTATTCCTCCCTCTTGAACTGTTATCAGATCTGGCTCTGATTAAGCATTCTGGGAGCATGTAAAAAATGGCTGCACCATTTGACCCCTGTGCTTTGAACTCGATCATCTGAAGCGCAAGTGCCCCACAGCTTCCACCTCCACCACTTCCACTGCTACTCCTTCTGGTGTTGGGCCAGACTGCTTCGCCCCATTTCTTTGGTGAGGCTTAGTACTCCTGCCCCAACCTCAGGGAAATCTGGCGCAGCTCTCAAAGTGACGCTCAATCAAAAATAAAGGTTAAAAATTTTAAAAATAATTTGACTAGATTACTGAATCTTGAATTGATGGCTGAACCAGTTTCAACTGAGCTGCCGTGTCAACTGTCTGCAACCAATCAGCTCTTTCCACCACTCTAATTCCAGCGGCTGGCCCAGGGTTGGCTGAGCTAAACCATTTGAGGCTCTCAAATGGATTAATAGGATGAACTGCTGTATCTAGTGAAGCCAGATTTTGCTTTGGAGGCTTTCTGCGTTGACCCTCTTGATTCATATCCTCGCCATTTTCGCCCTCAAAACGGTTTTCCAGTTTATAAAAAATTAATAAAATTCAGTTATGGCTGCAGTTGGCTCTAACACCCTACTTCGCCAACATCTTCATGGGGCGATGGAACCATCATGAAGGGTATTCTTATTCTAAACTTTCCCATGATTTTAATGAAGATGTAAAATATGAATTTGAGGGCTTGAATTATGGTGTAGGCTGCTCTTGAATAATGCCGTAAAAACTTCTCTTTTTGACCCCAATTATCACAAAACTTGCTGGCGCATCAGGTCATTTAATTGTGTGCCTGCTATTATCACTTTTGCTGAGCATCAACTACCTCAATATGTTGAAGCAATGGACACTGCCGGCCTCATTAATGAAGAAAACCCACAACTATAACTCCTTATGACACATGTCGCTGATGCTCCTACCCCAAGGTTGTTCGCCATGGTCTGCCAGCTAAAGCGGGCGCTGGACAAAAGTTTCCCCAAAAGCTTCCTCACCATCTGATATGGCTTCCTAGGCTATTATCTGCGGTTCCATATTAGGAATTTTCATGATATTCCCTTTGTTTGACCCATTTTCAAATAAAGATGCGTGGCGGCTTATTCTTTTGGGTTGGGCACCAATAGTGCTAAAAATAACCCTGGATAAGTGGAATACAAAGTTGAGAAAATCATTGTCACAAAAAAGTCGTGAGGAAGTTCTGGTACCTTATTAAGTCATCCAGGTACCTTATCAAGGAATCCTCCTGGAAGATAGCAGACAACTGCACAAACTTCCCACAGAAGATGGAGGAGTTCTGGGCATGAAGGGGACTCACCTCTGAGGGGTTGTGGTACAGTCAAAGCGTTGTTGACCACTACATTGCCTTAATATTTCTTTACAGAAAAGCTAAGCCAGTGAAAGAAGATTGAAACTGGCTGATTTATTCATTTAAACAGCAGTATTTAGAGATTACAATATTTATAATTAACAGAGATCTGCAAATACTTGATTGACTTATTAACCAATGTTTAATCAAAAAAAAAGAATACTGATAATAAAAAGGCCTGTTTGACACCTAGAGAAATAACACAGCGCTCAAAATGGTTAAAGAAGATGTGGCAATATTCCATATGTATTAAATTCTGCCGTACTGGCCCAAACCTCACAAAGATCACAGCAGAGGGCTAGTAGCCGCTCTTATTAAACTAAAAACAATTAATAATCTTCTTAAATTCGTCATCTGATATTATATAAATACTATAATGAAAAAAGACTTTCAAGCTATATAAAAATCATTAGGTACATCTATTGGTGTTAATCATTTTGGCCGTGAATGGATCACAACTCATATCTGTACATGGCCCTTGCGGCTTTGTCTTCCCTACCCAGCGGACAGAACTTGTTACTTACCACCAGCATAGTTCTCACCATTTTTCAGGGTCTCTTTGCTGGATCTTTCAACAGCCATTAGACAAGTAACCTTCTCTCTGGTGCTCTATTGATTCTATAAAACATTAATTTGGCATTGCTTCCTATTTTGATTCGTTGCAGTGTGGAGAGAATCTATCTGCCACATCTCTTTCTAATTTGTCAAAACTGCCCTAGAAAGGGTTACTACAGATTTAAATCTACTTATAAGTGTAAGGTACATGTGCAGCTGACTGTTGGTGATTTGGGAAAAGCATAATTGGAATAATGAGGGACACTTAATTACATTTTCAACTACTCAAGTCCCCTATGAACAAAAAAACTTTTTTCTATATTGAACCTGGTACCTCCTTGGATCATATACTATACCAGATGACGCCACAGATGTGTATGCCGTAACAACCCATAAAACAATTAGATGAAAACGTGGTACACGAAGCCACTCCAAGAGTATTAAGAAGCCATAAGCCTGTCAAATATTTTACCAAGGCTTAATAGATAAACTGCGCCCCACCATTATTGGCCATTATTGAGAGGGTAATGGGACCATTCTGGTAGACATGATCACCAGAGATTACTCTCAGATTAGATATGGCCTATAATGGTTTCTTAAACTGCAAAGATTCCTTAGATTGCATAAATTGAACAACTAAAAGTTTTCTTACTCTAAGTGCATTTATTGTGATATTTTTGTGGCAAAAATAAAAATCTGAGCAATAATTCACCATGGAGCCCCAGTTAATATCATTTCTGCCAGAAATGCTAGCCAAGTTGCTTAAAAATTGGATGTCAAAAATAGGTAGTATTTGGCACCACCAGCCTGAGTCTAATGTATAGGAAAGAGCATATAGCTCCTTGCCCCTCCAAGTTTGGTTCAATATTTGTGATGGCACCATTAATCAATCTTCCCAACTAGCATTAAGACTAAAATAATGGCATGGATTTATGTGACATTTTGAGTTATCATCAACATGGTTAAGGAAATAATTAAGATTTTTCTAAAAAATCTGTTCAATTTATGTCATAAGCCTTACCTCATGACAACATATATTCAACATGTGAATCTGGAATACCAGGGAGAGGCAATTTCCATACAATGCCATTGAAATAAAAAGTGTCTGGCTTTTCCCTAGTTTAGGTGAAATCTTGGCTTTAGGATTACTTTTATTTAATTGTGGTAAGATGACCAGGAGATTGAAATTACCAAAACTTAAAACTTAAAATAAATCCTCACCAAATAAAAAGGATTGAACTGCTTAAAATGAGCGGATAACACACACAAAATGCGAACTCAAACAACCAGGTGGGACATCAGAAACTGCTTAACCCTCCATGGCGGAAAGTGAGGGGGGGTCAGGGGGCTCATCCTCAATAACATCTTCATCCCAAAGCATGGCATGGGCTACGGTGGAGAGCAGGGACGTTGGGGCGTCAGTGGGATGTGGAGCTATATTTCTGAAAATTGGTGTGTTATTAAGGCATCTGCTATATATATGAGTTCTGATGTAATTTGTTAATAGTTCAGCTTTCATGTGTGTATTGGGTAGTTTTTTGAACGTGGAAATATTGGTGCAGGTATTCTTTGATTTGAAATTCCACGCTACCTCTGCCATGCGCTGAATGGCATCATTGGCTTCTTTGTGGGCTTCAATCAGCATGTCTTTTTGTACCTTATTGGCTTTGGAGGGAATATTGGGAAAAGAAATTCCTCTTGTGAACATTGCCACTGATTTGATGATAGCTTTGTGGAAAGGTCGATAATCTGGTTTGGTCATTGCTTTGACAGCCATTTGGTGGTCGCTGCAGAACATTTCAGCGTTTTGCTGGGGGGCATATAAGTGAGGGGTTAGTTCCTCGCTTGACTTTAGGATTACAATTTTTTTATTTTTTTAGTACTAGTGGTGCCCAACCTAAGTGTGGGGTCCTCCACGCACCTTTACCTGCTATTTTCCAAACAAAGGGATGGTAAGATAAAAAAACCTGACATGATGCCACAGCATAGGGCTAAGCATACATATTGGAAGGGGAAGCAAAGCATGGGAATTATTGTCTAACGTCAGTTTCTTCAGGTGGTGAGAAAAGGCAGACATAAAGGGTTGTTTTTTGAGCTGTGTGGGGCATAAGGAAAAAGAGGTGAGGGCTCTCCTGTCAATGAGGCCAGCAGTGTGCATCACCTCGACATAGTTGTGAGTTGGTGTTTGACAAAGAAAAGGTTTGGGACACAATTCAATGGCTTAGTTTCTTGGCAGGTTTGAGGATAGTTGGGGTCAAACATTGATGATCTCGCCATATCAACGCACACTTGGCCTGCTGCAGGTGCAAGTTCTTTGAAAAAAAATTTCTTCCTTGGGGAAATCTCTAGAGAGGTTAGAGATGTGAATAGCCTCACAAAGTGGCTTGATCACTTTATCTAGGGCTTGGTGGAGGAGGGAGTTGGTGGGCACAGCGGCTGCTTTAACATCCTTTTGATGAGTATTTTTATAACTGGGAATCTGTTGTGAGGACAGAATATTGGTGGGGAGTAGAATTGGTGAGTTGTGTGAATAATTTCTATCAGTCAAAGTTAGGTTTAACTCCATAGGCACGTTCATTATTGACGATTCATCTGAGGGCGTCAGGAAAGTTTGATAATCTAAGTGCTGGGCCAGCGACAGGAGTTGGTTGGGTGACAGATGTTGATTGGCCGCGCACAGTGGACCATGGAAAATCCATTAGCGAATGATCTGAAATCTGTTTCAGAATGGTTCTAGAGGTCAAGCCTTGGTTGGGCGGAGTGGTGGGAGCAGCACCCTTAGCAGATGAGGATTGGGGGAGAATCAACCCCCATTAAAATTAACTAAACCAGGAGAGGGGCTGACGCCTTAGAAAGGAGCGTCAGAAGCAACTTCAGCAGAAAACGCTGAGCCCTTGTGGTTTTTAAAGGTCAAGATCAAAGCACAAGGGACAACTACATGCCCATTTTTAATGTGTGTCCAGAATGGATTATCAGGGTTGATTTGATCATCGCGCAGGGGTATCATGAGTTGGGAGTTGAGCAGATGGGGTGATTGTCATGAATGCGTGAGGCCAGAGAGATAATCAGTAATATTGGGAACCATGAACTGAAGCGCAATGTCAGCGCTATAAGCAGCCAGTCCCTCTATGAGTTCATGGTGGGGGCATTCTGGTAGAGGTGGAAGGGTGTTGTAATTGGTTTGACCACTTATCAATTTAATTCTATATAATTTTATATTCAAATAGTTCTTAATAGATTATTTGATCTGTTCTTAGTAATCATTACAGCGCACAGCCCACATTTTTTTATATATGTCACTTATATTTTTTATAGCACTAGTGGTGCACAACCCAAAAGTGGAAGCTGCCTCGCATTTTATCTGCAATTTTTACAAGCAAAAGGATTATCAGCAAATAAAAAATTCCAATATGTCACATCAGCTAACACCTAAGAAATCATATCAGAAGGTGATGAAGCTTTGGCGAAACTTTTGTCTGGTGCCATCTTTATCTGGTGGACCATTGTGGATAAAATTTGGGTAGGAGCATCAGCGAAATGAGGCATAAGGAGGTATAGTTGTGTGTTTTCTTTTTTTATAAAGCCAGAGGTGCTCATTGCCTCTAAGTATTGAGAAAGTTGATGCTCAGCGAAAGTGATGAGCGCAGGCACAGAAGTGAACGGCTTGATGCACTGGTGGGTTTGGGGATAGTTAGGTCAAAAAGAGAAGATTTAGCTGCACCAATGCAAGCGCGTCTCAGGCCATAAGCAAGCTCCTATATTCATTTTGAATCTTCGTTTAAATCATGTGGGAAGTTTAGGATAAGAATACCCTTCATGACGGTTCCATCGCCCCATGAAGTTGCTAGTAAAATAGGGTGTTGGCAAGGGCAGCTGCGGCCTCAACTGCCATTTTATTTAATTTTACAATTAGCAAAGCTGTTTTTTGTGCAGAAACAGTAAGAGAGAAAATTATGAGAAATTTTAAAAAACCTTCTCCAAACCAAAATCTGGCTTGACATTAAATGGCTGATCACTATCATTGATCCAGTCAAGACTTTTAAATGGATTAAGCTCGGCCATTTCTGAGCCAGCTACTGGAATCAGAGCAGTGTCAGGAGCTGATTGGTTGTGGACAGTCAACAACAGCAGCTCAGCTAAAACTGTCTCAGCCACTGAATCAAGGTTTAACAATCTGGACAAATTGCTAAAGTTTTTAAAGTTTTTGTTTGTTTTGGTTTCTGCCACTTTGAAAGAAGCGCCAGTATTCCCCAAAGTTGAAGGCGGGAGGATAAAGCCCCATTCAGAAAATTGGGGCAATGCAGCAGCTGGTGAAACATTTAAGGGGGAGCCAAAGAAGCGGTGGAGGCAGAAATTGTGGGGCACTTGCACTTCAAATGATCAAGTTTAAAGCACAATGGGCAGATAGCATGGCCCGTTCTTGGTGAGCACCCAGAATGGGTGATCAGGGATAAATCTGATCACTGTTCAATGAGGAATTGCAAGGTATTGTTACAATGGAATGGGCAGATTTTCACAAAGGCGCAATGACCTGCCAGATGATCTGCCCCATTAGGCACCACAAACTGCAACATGGGACCTGCGCTGTAAATGTTAAATCCTCTGAGAGCTTGTGGTGGAGGTGTTAGGGGAAAGGTAGGAGGGCAACCTGGAGAACTGTTACCAAAGTGGCCTCATCTGGGAGATGGATGCAAACGGAGGAAAGTGAAATTTTTCTAAAATAAAGGCAGCTTAGCTGCCACTATTGCGTCAGCTTCAGAGTGGAAGCCAAGATCAAATTGCCCCTTGAAGTAGTGGAAATCAATGAAGTTAGCGGTTTGTAAACTGATGTGGCCATCTCAATGAGGGCCATGCTCGCATATGGGAAGAGATTCCCATCTTCGACCTGAAAGCCAAAAAGAAAATTGCTCTGTGGGAGCACCAAAGGGCTCCAGAGCACCATCTAAAAGCTTACAAGGTGGTGTTCTAAGTCCTGATAAAGGCATAACTCCTGGTCATGTTAAGAGGGGTTAGCAGGGCCAGCCTGAACATGCTTCAGCAGTGTCTGTAATACACCAAGTTGCACACCACCACCTCAAGATGGGGCAGTAGGTGTCAATGTCATTGACATTGGTAAGTTTTGGATTGATCAATCAGCTATTTTTGTATGTTTTTAAATTTCAAATTTGTCTTTGATTCATGTTTTGAAGCAAAAGAGAAAATTGAAGTTTGTAACTTATCTTATTTATTCGAGGTATGCTGACCATGGGATGGATATTACCAATACTCAAATGAGCTAAAACTTAAAATCAAAATAAAATAAAGTAAAGTCGAAATGAGACAGACTGATTCACTCAATTGACATAAAATCAGAGCAAAACACACCGATCAAGTCAGAAGTGGAAACTTCTATATATTCATAGCAGTGGGTGAAGCATGATCAGGATGCTCTTCTTCCCCATCTGTTGGGGACATGTGACGGCATAAAAGCTGATAGCACTGGCATGGGCGCATCATGAAAATTGGGGTCAAGATAACAAAGAGGTGTTTGCAACTCAATATGTGCGATAAGGAGGATGGAAATATAGGTTGTAAGTGATTTTTCTGCCTCAAGGCGTACTTATGTATGGTGGCAATAGTTGTGAGGTTGTTGCGGGTAATGTGGTCTTTGGCTGTTCTCTGCAACCACTGTAACTTTTTGATGGGGCTGAATTTGCCACTTGATAGTAGCGGAGATGTTCATTTTTATATTTTGGGAGCATGATATTAGATAGGATAGGAGGTGGCAGACCTGTATCCAGGTCTGCAACTGATTTTGCAACGTCTTTATGTGTTGAGCGACATTTGGTGGAGGCAACTGCCTCTTCAGCTAGTTGGTGGTCAATTTTAAATGAGGTGGCATCAGGGCGAGGCACATAATGGCGCTTTGGAAATTGGGCCGCATATGCAGTATTGAGGTACATTTCGAATGGAGGGGGCCCAGCCCATTTGGATTCTAGGATAAGCTCACCTTATTGTTCAACCTCAACCAAAAAAATCCCATAAATTTTAGTTAAATTTCATTGGGTTTTTTATGTATGGGTGATCTGTGGCGTGTGGCTGGGAGAATGGTTTAGAACTTACTTTAGTCCATTTTGGATCCTGATTGGTGGGTTCAGAAGAATAGGTTTGTTAAGGTAATTTTTGGTTGGTTAATTCAGTGGTTGCTGTAGCTACCACCTTGGGGGGAGGGTGGGTAGGATAGTGCCCCATTTGAAAAATATAAATGGATTGGTTATGGGATCATCATGCAAAGATTCAGGTGTGGGTGCCACAGCTCAGGATATGGAGAGGCAGAGCCATTTCAACTGTTCTAGTTCAAAACAGATAGGGTAGATGGTACGCTCTCCATCCACTTGAGCCCATAAAGGATGGTCCAGGGCAGAGGGGATAATGGTGTGAGGGGGATTGAGAGGGCTATTTCAGTTGATACTGCACAGATAGTTGTGAAGGCATGGGGGCCTGCAAAGCGGGTGGCTCCATTGGGAATCACAAATTTGTATTATGGGATCAGAACCATATTCTGATAATTCAGCAATAATTTTATTAATTAAAAATTTGGGTGGTAGGAGGGTAGAGAGGCCCACAAACTGAACATGAGAGTGATATCGGTGGGCAACCAGGTATGTGTAGTTGGGTTCCTTGGAACACCAGGGGGATGGTAACTGCTACTGCAGCATCAGCATCATATGAGAAACTGAGATTAAAATACCCCTTGAAGGGGCAGAAGTCGATGAAGCTGCAGGCTGCATAACAGCCTGGGATAGGTTTTATAATGATTTTATCTGAATAGGTGATTAACTTACCATAATTAACCTGAAGGCTAAATTGCATTTTGCTCTGGGGGAGCACAAAGGGGCAACGTGGCACTGCCTGGTTTTGGGCGAGATGTAAGGCTAAGTCCTGAGGTGGGACATAGCATCCTGAAGGACTTGGAGGGCTAGCTGAGCCAGCCTGAGCACATTACAGCAATGTCCAAAAAACATTAGGAGGTGGCGCACCACTGCCCCATGTGGGGAAGTGGGCGTTGAATGCATTGACATAGGTAACTTGAATAGGGCGACAATGAGTGGAGCTGTTTTATACCAAATTTCAAACACAACGTGACCAAAAAATGAGAGAATTGAGAGAGAAGTTTGTCATTTATCTTTTATTTATTTGAGGCAAGCCGACCAGGTGATAGACATTACCAAAAGAAAGCAATAAAGTAAATATTGACATGAAACCTGAGCAGGGTCAACTCCGTCATAGAAAGTTTTTCCACCAGTGGGTCAGGACTTGGATTTTTCTGGTTACATCATGTGTAAGGTTTTCATGTTGATAGACTTACTAACTGACATTAGCTTCCTTCAGTTGGCACCCTGATTGATGTGCAAAGGGCAGGAATTGAACCTGCAACCTTCAGGTTGGTAGCTGTACGCCCTACCAACTCACCTTCCACCCCCTAAGTTTGTCACTTATCAATCACTAATAAATCAAATCCCTAATCTTCACTAACACATTTCTTGTTCCCTTACATTATACTCCAACACCATGGCTTTGATTGCCTAATTGCCTCCTAATTTAATTCAGCATTAATATGCTATTCTTCCCCGTGTCAGCATAATTCTTATGGTAATAGGGCTCCTTATAATTAATATGGCTAGACGCTGGTAATTCAATTACATCTGGATATTTTGTTTACTCTGGCATATTGATCTTATGTTGGAAATGCTTTGAGCTCTAATCACTTGCTTTCCTGGCCTAGTTTGGATATCACGCTGGTAGTTTACTAATCTTAAAGCTGCTTAATAACCTTAAAATGCACCAATGAGAACTTTGGTAGTGAGAACATTTCTGAGTGAGGTAACTATCTGGAAGAAGGGTTTTTTTCCTAAGTAGATATTTTGAGTCTACTATAAGTTAATATATCGAGCTTCTGAGGCCCCAGCAGTACCAGATACTATGGTGTGCTTCTTTCTTTAATTAATAAAACTTAAGATAATAAGGTTTTTGTTGTTACGTTTTTTGTCTTCAAAAAATTCTGGTGTTGTTGATGTGGACCTGGGTATCTGAGTTATGGCGCCTAAACACCGGTTTCAACAGTGGTGCTCACTACAGGGGGCACAATTGCTACCCTCTATCAATCCTACTTTATGATTATAAGTAGGAGTACTTTCCTTCTACCCTAGCATAGTTTATGACTCTAACGCGGGCGCTCCAAAGGGCCAGCGTAACTTTGATCCACCTAATCATCTGTTAAGAGAGTTTCTGTAACTCTCTCATTCCCAGCAAGGTGGTGTGGGATGCAAACCCACACTGCTAGGGAACTAGCTGTCAGGAGAATGAAAAATAAAAACCTCAAAAGGTGCCTGTGCAAAAGGGACCCAAGTCAAGGGCGTAGAGCGCGATATAAAGTACCAGGTAAGTTAGAAACAGCACATCTTGAGTGGACCCCAGAGGGAAGTCCATAATCAAGTGTAACTCGGTGCCAGTAGGCTTGGGTGCCTTGATCTGGAGGGGACCTAAGCGGCCCAAGGTAGCACCTGGGATTTTTTAAATTGTGATAGAATGTAGTGGCCAACATAGTTGGAGACCTCCTCAAAGATGTCCTCCCCCAAGTTCGCCCAAGGAATCATAAGTAAATGTAAAATAATGGGAAAGCTACTTTAGAAAGTCGACCAATAAGGAATGATGATCACAAAACATATTTAAAGTGGGTTGGATAATTAAGGTTTTGCGGAAGTGTGCCCAAACCTTGATGCTCTAATAGACAAACGCTTCCGTCCATTCTAGTAAAATACACTGAAAGTGCCTTCACTTGAGTGATTGATTGAAGCTGTATTCTACCCAAGCACTTGATTTTGTAACTTAAACAGTATTCAAACCCTCATTCTCCAATTAATCAAATTGAACTGTCTTCATTTGTTACATAGATTGTTTGTTTCAGTTCCTGGGCCGAGATAAGGGGCTGGACGTTTTGCACCCCATTAGTACTAGCCTGGGCATGTTTTTCTTTCACCCAGCTTTGGTCTAAGGTGTGTTTCAGGTCAGGAAGAGCCTGAAGTTTCACCTTATGGGCCTCCTGTCGCTAGGTTTTATCTTTGGCATTAGTTCCCACTATTAAGTTTTTAACCATGACATCATCTCTATTGTAAAAAAATGGTGAGGCTTCTGAGATAAGGCTCAGACAGTTTATTACCTCAGATTTTTTAGTTTTGCTCTCATAGCTACTTCAGAAGCCCTCAACTCCACTTAGATGACTTCGAGCAGAACTTGAATTACCTTTCTTACTGCTTTAGTGATTCTGATAAGGAAATAAGCTCATAGCAAAATTAAGCACACTTACAAGGACATGAAATAAAGGATATAAAGTCATTTCTAACAGCTGTCAAGAAGAATCTTGAAATGATTGAACAACTATTTAAGGCGGAACGCCTTCATTTTTCTGTGTTGATTAATCATTTTCATTATGATTTCACCTCTCAATTTTCTGGATTGTCAATATTTGGTAGTAACGAATGTTGTTGCAGGCGATGAGTCTTTAGCTGAGACTTTTAATCCGGAGGGGCTGGTGATTCAATAGTTTTTCACACTTTCCTTGCAGTCAATTGGATTTTCATTTCAATCAAAATTGTTTCAGCCTCCAAATTCTTGTATAATGGGGTACCATGTTCTATTTTGTTCAATTAATCAACCTAATTAGAAAAATTGCAATGTACACGACTTTAAAGCTTTATTTGATCTAAATATGGACAGTCCCCCCAGGGACCACCAAGTTGGTTACCTTAATAAATTTCTTTTAACCCATAATTCAGGAGTTGAAAATTCCCAAACTATGAGAACTTGGTATGAGTTACTGCAATGCTACTGCCCTTATTGTGAAAGAGTTTGGCGGAGCAGAATGGATGACAACGAGGAATAAAAGGTGTTTTTTAATATTTTTAAATAAGAATGAGTCCATTACATCTTTTTCTGAACGGTTTTATCATGGAGTTAAATTATATATGGAGCCAAATGCTGAATAATTTTGATGCCCATTTCGTCCTGCGTCATGCCTGCGAGCCTTAAAAGGAATTTTATTGGGCTATCCTTGTGTTGAATGAGTAGAATGTTTTTTAATATGGTAAATTATCTCCACCACTGCGCCGCCACCTTTGAGGCGCCTAACCAAAGTTGTCAGGAGCTCTGCACCACTCTTTTAAGTTTATCTCCTCATAAATTGTATTAGCTCAGCCTTAAAGCCCCTGTTTCCTAGGCCTGATTTGGCCAAGTTACTTGTTGTCTTTATAAAAACCTGAGTTATTATGCTAATAATTGTCCTAGTTTGGGTTTTAAATCCAAGATTCATTCATTGAATCCTGGAAAGAAGAAACATTAGGGAAAAGAGCGGATGAAGTATAACTGGGATTTTCTATTTCTGTCTTTTGTAAAAATACCAAGTAAGTTCAAATTTCTGGAAACACGTTACATTACTCCCTTGAACAACAAAGCTGCTTCGGCTTTGGCGTTGCACCAACTAATTTCAGATGATTTAGTAGCAGTTAATATATGTTAATTAAATGAATGGGAATATGAGTTAGTTTCATTAGTAGTGAAGTCTTATGGTTAACAACTAGAACAGCACAAGCTTCACAACTCCTCAGAGATGGACCCAGTTGTACGTAGTTCAGGCGGCCATACCTATAGGTACTCTAGAAATGATTAAATCCCAAATTTATGTGACGACTTCTAATCTTATTTAGAGCAAGCAGATGCCCTGGATGCTAATACACTCAAAGTTTTGATACTTATGCTGCTTAATGTATAACCGTTGATATTATTATTAATTAGGTTTAAAGTAAGTGCTATCATAAATAGTGGGGCACCAATTAACATCGTGTACATTAAATTGGTGAAAAAACTTGTTCTGGAACCATATATTGACCATTACAAAAGTTATAGTACTGTGGGGCCTCAGATGATCACCTTGGTGGGAGGATATAGTGCACTACCGCTAAGGTCACTTCACTAGCTTTATCAGCTCCAGCTATAGTATTGCCAAGTTAGGTTATGACTTCCTCATCAGAATCTCTTTTATGAGGGCTTATGAGGTTAAGGCTTATTTTAAAGAAAACACTTTAGGGATACTAGGACAATATCTTCTGCTTCACTACAATTGTAAAACCTGAGGGTTCTGCACCTCTTAAACAGGAGGGCTTTAACCTTTCACATAAAGATTGCATTGTGCTAATGGGATATCAATGGATTAATGGCAACACTCAGCAATTGCCTACTCTAGTTATGAAAACCTAAGGGTTTCCACTGAGGGATAATTCTAATCTAACCATTATGCGGGCCATCAACTTATAATGGAGACAGAAGCTAATCTGGAAATTTCCCAAGGGTTATATGGTGAAATATTTACGCTGTTTTGTCGCTCTAATCCTGAACCTTTTTCCATGCCTGGGATTTTCTTCCTGACCATTATTATTCAGGTATTACTAGCCAACCTATATCCACATCCTTTTTAAATAAAGCATTACCGAATCGTTGCTTTTGTACATATACTACCATCTGATGAAGTAGAGAATATCTATGACTTTAGTACCTTCAAGGAAAAGGCCTACCCGGTAATACTTACCAATATGTTTGTTTTTTATTTCCACGTGAAAGCCTACCAGGATTGCTAAGGAGAAGAAATAATAAAATTTGGCTTTTTTAATAATTGTACTTATATTTTTGTAGAAAACGATGTTGATTTAAATTATGCACATGATGTGTTATATAAAAACTATAGAAACCATCAGCTGACTCGCCTTTGTCAAATTAGGCACCCAAAGTGGCAGATGAATTCGTTAATGCTGAAATTAACCAACTAGTGCAACATGGGATTTTGGTGTCCTCCAATATCCCATGGGCCTCCCTGATGTTGATTATTATAAAAGACATACAGTTTTAAACCTCATGGTGATAGATTACCAGGAGCTCAATAATATCACCATAAGGACTCTTATTTTACCAAAGATCAATGATGCAATAAAATTCTTTGGTGGTGCTCAATTTCTCCCGGCCATATATTAAAATCTGGATACAGCAGACTGAGCTGCCTAACAAGGAACAGGAAAGGTGTGCAATGATAACCGCCCAGGGTCTGTAACAAGAACAGCAGATGCTTCAGGGGATGTGCAACACCCCATGACCTTCCAAAAGCTATGGATAGAATATTGGGCGATTTAAAGATTTCATGTGCTCTAGTTTATATAAATGTTTTAAACTTTTTTCCTAGAAAGTTTACTGAGCATCTGACCCATTTGAAAGAAGTTTTCTGCCAACTCGCCAAGGCGGATCTTAAGATTAAGATGTGTAAATGTAACTTCTTTTGAGAGAAGCTTAATTATTTGGGGTTAATTATTGACAAAAAAATCATACAGACCCAACCAGCAAAGATAGAAGCCATCAAACAGATGACATGGCCAGGTAGTGAGCGTGACATCTAAGTGTTCCTTAGATGGTCAGCTATTCCACCATTTAATAAAAATTTGAGTAACTTATATGAACCTTTATTTCACTTTATTAAAAGTGGAGTACAATTTGAGTGAACTTATGACTGTCAGCTGGCCTTTAGCAAGCTAAGTCTTTGCCTCAACCAAGTTTCAACCCTTATGTACTCCAACTTTGATATGCTATTCATCAATAAGATGGACGCCTCCATGCCATAGAGGAGGCGTTATACTAGCTTGATTCCGATGGGATAGAACAACCCATTTCTTATTGCAACTGTAAATAGATATACAATAATAGAATTATACTGTTACTGAAAAAGAAGTGTTAAGAAGTAAATTATGTTTGTAAACCATTTTGGGTTTACATCCACAGCATACATGTTACTGTGGTAACTGACCACTCCTCTCTGTGATGGTTACAAGAGCTTAAGGAACCTGAAGGATGGCTGGCCTGCTGGGCTCTAAGATTACAAGCTTATAACTTCAAAATTTATCGCCGGCCTGACAATAAACATCAACATGTGGTTGGACTCCCCCAATTGCCTACTATAGTCTTTATGTCTTATAAGGTTGATGAATATTTTGACATAATGGTAACTCAGCAATATGTAATGAAACTGAAGGTTTAACGCAAGTTGGAGAAGCTGAGACAGAATACTTTTTTAAGGATAGATTTTTTTAATAGTATAAACAAACAATCTTTTAAATTTCTGTGCCCACTGAGAAGACTGAATTGATTATCATAGTGCACAAGGCGATGTAGCATTAGAAATTTAAGAAAAATTTTGAAAAGTCAAAATCTCATTTTTATTAGAAGTCAATTCCTCTTGATATACATGAGATGCTTAGTTATTGCAAAGGAGCTAACTGGAAGTGCCTTATTGGAAGGCCACTTAGTATCAATCACTCAAACCCAAATTTGCTGGCACACCATCTTTATTGATGTTGTGATTCCCTTGGCCAGTACTGGCAGCTAATTTAATTATATATTTATGGCCATCAATCAGCACACTAAATGGTTGGAGACCAAAGCAGTTAAGAATCTGGTTGTGGTGATCACTGCTAAGTTAGTTTTTGGAGAATATAGTTTATTAGCATGGTTGTCCCAATTTTATTCTAACGTATAATGTGACTAACTTTATGTCCCAAATGATTACTAAACTTAATGAGCTGATAAGTATAAGTGGAGTACTGTCTAAACCCTATTATTACTAGACCAAGGGCACTATTTAACGCATGAATGGTACTTGGATGGGTCTTTACATAAGCTGCTGTTAAATTGTCCAGAAGGAACATCTATTTATCTCCGCCATATTTTCTTGAAATATTGCTTATTCATTCGCCATGGAGAGCTCACCATTTAAGTTATTACATGGGAAGCATCCCATTCTACCTCCGCTTTGGTATTCATGTGTCAAATAAGGTAGTATGAGATCCAATCAATATCTTGAGAAGCTTACATGAACTTTAATTTAGATACAGAGCTCTACCTACTCCAACGCGTTGGCTTGAAAATTTAAGGCTAGAGCATGTGATAACAGGGACCAGACTTCACCTACTTTTGGCATAGGGGAATTTGTCTGGTATTATGATAATCATGTTTTGGAAGTACTAGTAAGCTAGAACACATTTGAAAAGATTCCTTCAATATCATAGAGAAGACATCTAAAAATGCCTACACTTTAAAAGATCCCATTAAGGGCTAACTTATCAGTTAAGTGCATTCTAAGTTCCTTAAGATGTACAATAAGTCCTCTTTATCTATAGCCAATGGCTCTCATTAACCTATCAGACCCTACTTAACTTTTTTTACCTGATCTTTTGTCAAGTGGGGAGAATGTAACTGGTTTGAGCAACCATCAGTTTATTTTTTCATTTAATTTTATATTCAGCTAATGCTTAGATATAATATTTTATCCCTTGTTACTAATTGTTATAGCGCATGGCCCACATTTTTTTATGAAGTTGGTCACTTATCAATTAATACTATTAAATCCCTAATCCCATTGACACATTTCTCATTCCCTTACATTATAGACACAAAGCCATGGCTTCAATTGCCTATTTGCCTCTTATTTTTATTTTAGCTTCATAATGCTATCTTGCCCCATGTTAGCATAATTCCATTGGTAATAGGGTTCCTTATAGATAACGATGGCCAGACGCTGGTAATTCAATTCCATCTGGTTATTTTGATTACTCTGGAATATTGATCTTATGTCAGAAATGCCTTAAGCCCTATTCATTTTCTTTTTCTGGTCTAATTTGTATATTACGCTGGTATTTACCAATCAAAAGGCTGATTAGTAACCACAAAATGCACCAATGAGAACTTTGGTAGAGAGAGCATAACTGAGTGAGGTAGCCATTTGAAAGAAGAGTTTTTTTCCTAAGTAGATAGTTTGAGTCTACTATAAGTTAATATAGCGAGCTTCTGAGGCCCCAGCAGTACCAGATACTATAGTGTGTCCATTCTCTTGAAAAGTGAAACCCTATTCCTGACAATATAGAAATTTTTGTTTTGTTTTTTGTCAAGATTGCTTTCTTCAAAACAGTGTTTGTTGTTGCTGTTGGTGACAGACATTTGCCCTTTTAGCTGCAAAGGAAGAATGTCTAGGTCAAAACCAGCCAAAATGGGGGAAATGTCAGCCATTTATGATTTTCCAATTATTCTAGTTTTGTTTTAATAAATGAACTGTCATTGAAAAGTCCTCGGTCAATTCTTGGTGGAACTCCACAAATTGGGTTAACATGAATTGAATAATAATTGGGCAGCTACCATAAAATAGAGTAGTCAGATTACTCTGACCACGCCGCAGACCCTGAGGCATCCATCATATGGTTCTTCTCATGCCACCATTAGGTCCCTCACACACCTACGTGGGGACCCCCCCCTTTTGTAGCCGTGGCAGGGGTCCCCCAAGGTAAAATAATTTCCTCTGATAGGGCTTGGCTGAAGCTTATTAAATTATAACTGCACAGGTATGTAATGCCAGCCATTAATTCTCCATACATTGTACTGCTAAGGTGAAGCAAGTATCCTGAGCTTCAATAGTCTGCTTTATCATATTTTTTTAGTTTGAATGGTAATAAGCTGTACCAAAATTACTAGTAAATTTCCTCCAACCTTTAATATGTTTAAATATGGGTTGGTCGGATATTGAAATCATTTTTCCTTTATTACCCCGCGCTTCTAATAAAAACCTTATAAAAAACCAAATCTTTAGTGTTTATTTTTTACTTTTATCAAAAGCTTTTGTGGTATCCAGCGGCATAAGCACCAGCGAGCACAAATAGGCTAGATTCCTACAAATTGGTTCTCACTACAGGGGAAGCCTGTATACTGCAAAAATCTGCAAAAATGGAGGCTTCAACCATGAGTTAACCTCCCACTTTTCCTCTTCGCATGGAATCACTTTTTAGTTGCTCTGGAAAAGCAACTAACAAGCGCTCTATCCCGACTCAATGAACTTGAATAGCGCTCTTTAAAACCATGTTTTAAATGCAAGTACATCCCTGGCAAAGGAAGTATTGCTACTTTTTTGTACGTTTATGAAGTTGCCATGAATGCGCAATGGACAAGCAAAAAGTGCAACACATCCTTCCTTGTTTGAGCCGCCTAGCGCAAGAGATGAAAGTTCCTTACCTGAACCCTTTGTACACCTTGGCAGAGGTGAATGAGGCTCTTTTGCTGAATTTGGACCAAAGCAGAGTCTACACAGGGAAAAGCAGGCCTTTATGCACCTTATCATGTATGAGGGTAAGTAGCCCATTGCCTTTGCTGAACGCTTTTACCTTGCTGCATAAAGGTTGTCAAGCTCTAACATGCTAACCCTTGATGATGCTATCGCCGCCCTGTTAACTGGGTTATCTTCTCAGCCCTCTCTAGCTAGGCATATCATCTCTGTGAAACGCTACTTTAAAAGCATCTACATTAAAGAAATTTGTAGATGTGGCTGAAATCTATTCATGTGCTACAATAGATGAAGCTGAGGTGAACCCTTCAGCTCTAACCATTGAGGAGTTTCTACATGTTGAACAGTTGGGAGTAAGCCCTCCTGTGCCTATCCTCCCTACAAAAACTTGCTTTCTCAATTTGACTTAAAAGAATTTCACTCCTTCTTATGATTCAGAGCCCTGTAAGGTAGCTAATACCATACTCTCGCACAAGCGCACCAAAGCCTTTGTGCCTTCCCCTCCAGCCAAGCTGGTAAATGCGGCCCCTAAGGCTACCCAATCTTCTGTGGCTTTCTCCCCTACCTCCATCGCGGCCTTGCCCATTGTTGAGAATACCCTTGGGGAGGAATCTGAGGGGGTTACATTGACGTTGGTTACTACATATTGGGAACCCCACAAAAGTATAAGTGCCTGATCATTTGAGCGCTGGAGGAGTAGATGAGGCCACTATACCTGAGGAAACGTACCTCAGCCAAATTCTAGGGTGTCCAAAAATTACTGACACTGCCAGCGATGGTGACCAATTCTTAGCTGGCTTGATACGCCCTCTTCAGTGGGTTCATCCCATAAAATCTATCATGGATAAATACCCTGAGACTGCTAAAAATTTAAACTCCTCCTTCTGACTCAAGGATGTCTTAGCTTTGTCACCTAACTTTGGAGAAACGCTCACTAGGGTTGAAGTGGTCATTCAAAAGGTCTGAATACTGGCCATCCTGGACACTGGCTCCCCAATTAACGTTATCTCCACTAAGCTTAACAAGAAGATAAAGCTAGCGCTTGACTTGGCATATAGACAAGAATTTGGAACCTCTGGTCCCAATGTTACCCATGTGATCAGGGCATACTCTTCCCTTCCCATTTTTATTGGGAAGCTTATTTTATCAGTCCCTGCCGTGGCTTTGGATAACAACGCATATAATATGCTCATTGGCACTCAAGTTATAATTGAGTATGAGGGAATAATTAACATGAAGCAATATTTCCTCTCATTACTCTACTATGAAGTTCCATTAGTCTTATCAAATAAAGAACCCACCAAGAAAGTTTATTCTTGCCTGGTTGAATACCCCTTTGCGCTATACCTTTGCCTTATTCCACTTCTGGGCGTAACACAAAGAAATTTGTCTGATTCAGTGGATTCTAGGGAAGGTATCCCTTTCTATGCTGCATATGAGGTTTCTGATTAAGCCTGGTGAACAACGAGTGGTTGACACAAAAATAACGCTTCAAATTCCACACCACTGTTTGTTGCACCTCGTAAGTATTGAGGTGTTAGTTCCTTGGAGCCTCGGGTATTGCCTGGCATTCTTGACCCATCTTACCAGAGGCCCAATACCTTGTTATAGGGGAACCTCACCTTAAAGGACATAGTTGTAAAAAAACGCCAGGAGTTTAGCAGAGGCTTGTTAGTCCCTGGGGAAGACAGTGAACTAATTCACTTCATAGGCTCTATGATGGATTTGGGCCTGCCAACGGATAACCTGGTATTTACCTTACCAAACGTCCATATCTAGGATGATCTGACCCCAAATGAGCTGGAAAAGATTCACACTCTCCTTGACGACTATAGCAATGTATATTCCAAATCAGGTAATAACTATGGCCATATGAAGGGCTGGTGCCACTCCATTGAAGTGGGTGATGCCCATCCCATTCGGTCAAAACCTTACCACAAATCAAAGGTGGAAGAACAGCAAACAAGGACAGAGCTTCATCTGTTACTAGACACGGGGTTGCTAGTTCCTTCCCAAAGTACTTGGTCTTCCCCTCTTTTGCTAATAAAAAGTAAAAAGGAGGCCATCAATTAGTCATGGACTACCACACGTTAAATAACCTCATGAAAAACGATAGCTATTCTCTCCCTCATATTGACGACGCCATGGCCCAACTCTCTGGCTCTAACTTCTTTTCCACCATAACCATAGCTAATGGCTATTGGCAAATGGACCTTTTTGATCAGATCAGGAAAAATGCGCCCTTATTTGTAGTGAAAGTCTTTTCCAACCCACACTATTACCTCAAGGGTTGTGCAACGCACCTTCATCTTTCCAGCGTGCGATGGATCATATTATGCAGGACCTAAAGTTAGGCTGTGTCATTGAATACCTCAATGACATTACAGTATTTTCGAAAACTTTTAACTAACATCTTAATCACCTAAAGGAGGTGTTTCAATGGATACATAAGTCAAATATCAAGTTAAAACCCTTAAAGTCTATCTTTTTCCAAAAGAAATTGAATTTTATTGCCCATTCTAATTCTCAAAAAAATTCAAAATCCAAGATAAGGTTGAAGCAATCTCAAAAATGCCTCCCCCTAAAAAAATCAAAGGATGTTCAGGTATTTCTAGGTATGATGGGATATTACCATCAGTTCATTCCTAAGATTCCCAGTTTAGTGAGCCTCTTGTCTGCCTATTGACCAAGAAAACTCCTTTTCAAAGGGGTGCGGAACAGAAGGCCACTTTTGAGACGCTGAAGCTACTGCTGCAACAACTCCCTATCCTACGGCACCCAGATTATGATAAACCCTTCATCTTATTCACTGACGCCTCAGAATATGCCTTGGGGCTATCTTAGCCCAATTGGATGAAAACAGTATAGACCATCCTGTAACCTATTTTAGTAAGATGCTGTCAAAGGCGGAACGCATCTACAGCTTAACAGAAGAAGTACCTTGCTGTTCTGCTAACTGTAAAGCACTACCGCCCTTTCCTATATGGAACCACATTCACTGTGGTTACTGACCACGCATCTCTAAAGTGGTTACAGAACATGAAAAATCCTAATAGCTGGCTGCACTCTGGGCTCTAAAGCTCCAGTAATATGACATGAAGATTGAACACCAAGCTGGGACCCGTCACATGAATCTTGATGTGTTGACTCAGTTGCCAGTCCTCTGCTTGGATAATAGTGAGGCGGAGAGGTTACATGACCTCTCAATGACCCCCAATGAATGGGAGGATGAGGATTACTCCGTCCAGAAGATGTTAGCTTGGCACTCCTGTAACACAAAAGTGGAGAACGGGAAGCTTTATAAGCAGGTGGGGGCGAAATGGCTCCCTTACCTTTGGCCCTTGGAATGCATACCTGCTATCCTAGAAGTCATTCTACTTAGGGCATGGAGGGGCAAAGAAAACTTATGAGTGGATTAAGGATCGGTACTATTGAGATGGTATGATGGAATCTATCTTTGACGTCTTGGAAGCTTGCCTTACGTGCAAAAATCAATCCTGTTTCAAGACTAGATACCAGTATCAAACACTACCATCAACAATCGTTCCACACCATCAGTTTGGATGTAGTAGGTCCCCTTCCTCAGACTACTAGTGAGAACAATTTTATTCTAGTAGCTATTGATCATTCACTAAGTGGTGGAAGCTGTGGCTCTTCCTGCTCAAACTTCATGGCCACTGCCACCTTTTTACATCAATACATTTAGATTTAACATGGCTGTCCCCAGGTACTTTTCTGCAATAATGGTATGAACTTCACTTAAAAGTAGTCAAAACCTGACCAGTTCCATGGGTAGCCCAACAACTTTTATTGGCTCCATACAATCCCTCTACCAATGGAACTATGGAGAAGCAAAGGTTACCTTGGTATCCATCCTAAGGAAAATAGCCTTTTCTGATCCACTTCACTGGGATCAATCCTTACCCAGTGCTATTATGGCATACCGGAGTAGCTACCACCAGATAGTGAAGATGTCTCCTTCCGTGTCTTTTATGGGTGGGAACCAGAAATACCTGCCCTCTTAGTCAAAGATATATTCTCCTCTAGAGTTGAAGAACCTGAAAAGGTCATGAGAATATTGGCTCAGCGCATCATTCAACCCCAAGCTGTGGCTATAACTAATTTAGCAAAAAGGTGAATAAAGAATGTTTGGCGGCATATGAGATCCAAACCCCCTACCTACATTCCAAGTACCTGATATGGTATTATTTTATATTTTTGTGGGGAAGGCCAACCATGGGACGGACACTTCTGAAATTGACTCGACTGAGACAACACTTAGTAACAGGGAAGCACCCCCAGAGAAGCGATGCTATCTCTTGTTGCCAGTGGGAACGCCACTTATGGGGAAGGGGAGGGAACGCGTGAAGGGACCGTAGCCACAATTGAACGCGTGTGGAGGAAGGGGTCTGATTTGATGAACCAAACTGGGGACCAGGAGGATACCAGCTGTTGGCGGCGCGGTGGGAGGTATCCAAACATCCACACTTGAAAGTGGTCCACCAAATGAGACCGGGATCTGTGGAAAGCTTCTGGGAGGGTGGGGATGGAGCCTGCGATGGCATCCAAGACAATCGTGTGTATGGTCCACATGGCGATTGCAACCACCAGAGCGCGGAGGGAGGGTGGAAGGGGGGAAGCCATTGATAAAGCAAACATATCTCTTGACAGACTGAAGGGATGCGTTTGATCCTGGCCCAGCAGACGTTGATCTTCGCGCCATATCACTCTAGAGGTAGGACACTTCTCCAGGCGGTGGAACAGCGTTCCATACTGGCCACACACGACGCAGGATGCTTGTAAAGCGTTAGAGCGCTCAGCCATATGGTACACCTGCCTCAGGCAGCGCCACACATGGAAATGTTTTGAGGCTGCAACAGAGGATGGTGTGCGTATTTCCAGATAGTTTTTTGGGTCTCAATGGAATAAGGGATGTACATCATGTCCAGGTAGTCCACCCTGGATAGGACATGGGGCCGTATAGGATCACGCCATCTTGGATGGGTAGCCCCTGTACCTCTTGTGTGAACTGAGGAGAGGGGCGGCCTCTTCAGGTTGTATGTCCACTAATACAAATTCTCCACTCAACGCTCCGCATGGAGAGTAGGATTCGTTTGTTGTGGGTTTTAGTCCCATGAGGGCCTGTGGCCGATGTGTGTGATGCGAGGTATTTCATCAGGGAATGGGGATTTGATGGATTGTTGAGGCCCAAGGCGCGGGAGAAGTTGGAGCGGGCCGCGCAGGACCAGTGTTGGGAGGGGAGTGTAGGGGCGGTGACGGCTGCAATCCAGGTACTTAAGATCTTGGCCGCATGGGCTCTGATTTCAAGCAGGCCCATGCCACCCTGCTGATGAGGGCCAAACATGACTTCTAACTATACTGGTGGAGGGCGACCTGACCATAGCCATCCTTGCAGAAGGGCATGCAAGGATTTGAAGAAGCATGGGGAGAAGGGTATGGCGTGGGCTCCAAACCAAACTTTGGAGAGGAGCATAGAGTTGGCCAAAACGACCCTGCCAGTAAGGGAAGTAGGGTGGGCTCTGAGGGAGGCGATGCACTTCGTCACGTTGTCTAGAATATGGCTCTCCATTACTGCTGATGCATATCCGCCTGCCTCCATCCACACGCCCAGATGGCGGACCAGCCCTATGGTAGGGCGTGGCACAAAGGGGAGCACCAGTGGGGCGGTGTGGGGTGAGCTGGGAGGGTGAGCGCATGTGCGAGCAGATGGGCCAGGCTGGGCACCGTTCGCTGGGGCCCAGCAGGTTTGATACCGACCAAGGAAGATGATTTCAGTTTTGGAAGCGTTCAGTGCAGCATTACTTACCCAGGAATACTTCTGGATGAGAGCTTCAAGTGCGCGTGCATCTTTATTATTAGATACCCCAACCACACAGTCATCTGCAAATGCCATCATCTTGACTGGGGCTTGGCCTGGCACACGGACCTGGTGAGCTGGGCATTCGCATTTTGAAGTAGTGGGTCAAGGCTGAAGTTGTATAAAAGTGGGCTAAGGGGGTCCCCTTGTCGCAAGCCCCTTTGAGGGCGGACTACTTCCGTTAGGAAGCCAGGGCCACGTAATGCCATTGTTGCAGATTCCGTGAGCAGCATCACCCAGTTGATGAAGCGAGGGGGTAAGCGGAATTGATGGAGGCAGGCCCTGAGGTATTCCCAATTTACTTTATCATAGGCCTTCTGTTGGTCCAAGAATGCAAGTGCCCCAGAGGCTGTGGACTGGCACGCGTTGGCCACAGAGTGCACGTTGTCCCAAATTGACCTTCTGAGTATGAAACCGAATTGTTCTGGGGAGATGGTGGCAGATGCTACAATCCCTAAACGGTTAGCCATAATTTTTGTTAAAATTTTTGTAACTATGTTATTTAAAGAAATGGGTCGCCAGTTGGCTAAATCTAGCTTGTACCCTTTCTTGAATAGTGTGACGGTGAAGGCCTCTTGTCTTCCTGGCAGGAGGCGCATTTCCAAAAGGCTCTGGTTAAGTGAGGCCAACAGTAGTGGGGATATATATTTGAAGTATTTTTTGTAGAATTCATATAGAATGCCATCCGGGCCTGGGCATTTTTGGTTTGGTGCAGCATGAATGGCTGTCCATAATTCATTTGGAGTAATCAAATTCATTATTTCCAGGTATAAGGAAACAGTGTGTATGTGGGCTCAGTCGAGAAATTCCGCCACTTCAGCCAGCTGAATTAAATCAGATCAGTACAACTCGGAGTAACTTTTGTGTTTTGATTGCCACTTTGGCTGGTGTAACCACAATGGAATCATCTGATCTTTGCACCTGTGTGCAGGCCACGCTCTGGCATGGTGCAATTTTTTTTAAAAAATATGTGGTGCACTTGTCACCTTTTGTGATGCGTTTGGCCCTGTACTGAACACAAACCCAATGTTTGTGTTGCCTTTCGAGTGTGTTGAGGTGGGTGGCTGCCTCCGCCCACTTCCAGCCCCATGCAGAGCTGTATTCTGTAGCTGGGATGTTGGACACCAGGTGTGCCAACTCTGCAAGAGCGCGTGAAATGACAGACGATGTGGCTTATGAGCATCTGGAGGAGAGGTGGCTAGATTGCCGGATGGTATCTTCTTTGAAAGTTGCCCATGTGGAAATGGGGTCCACGAAAAATGGTCCAACAAACTCTTTTGCCAAAGTTGCTGATTCCACCCACGTGGAAAATCCTGGCGACGCGAGCTCAGGGGGGCGGATTTTGCACCAATGTGGGGCCTTAGCAGCTGTGACAGGTAGGTGGTAGGTTATCAAGACCAGTCGATGGTCAGAGAATTCCATTTTTGTTGTTTTAAAGTGGGATATGTGGGGTTGGAATATCGCCGGTGTAAGGATAAGGTCGATGTGGGACATGGACCTTAATTGGCCATTGTGGATGTGGGGGTGCGTCATGTTCTTGAGCAGTGGGGCTTGCCATGGCAGCGCATCCATTAACCCAAGGGTGGCCTTTAGAACGTGAAGTTCAATGTGGCCCTGGGGGGCGTGGGAGGAGAAAGGCCACCAGTCCGTTGTAATGTTTAGCCAACAGTTCATGTCACCAACTATGAAAGGGTCTGAGGGTAGCGGGAGGGATTTGACTGATAAGAAAAATTCCTGACGCTCTCGTGCACCATTTTGGGCATAGATATTGATGATAGCATGTACCATGTCAGCCCACAAAAAAGTGACAATGAGAACTCAGCCATTGAGGAAGGTTTCCGATGATAAAAATTTGAAAAAATTATTTTCCTGAATTAGGACCCCACAGTGCTTTGACCAAAAGGAAAGGGATGGGAGGAGCATTGTTTTCCAAGCCTCCTCGGAACCTCGCGGACAGTGGGACTCCTGGATGGCCAGGATATCCACAGGTAAATTTTGTTGTAAAAAACTCAGTTTCCTAGCCTGGGATGGCGAGGCCTTGAGTCTGGCGATATTCAACGTCCCTAAAGTGAAGGTTTCCCCCATCGCACCTTAGGTGTGAGAGGGTGGGCACCTGGGCCCACTAGCCTCCTCTAGATCCCCACATGCCTTCACAGCAGCGCGGGTGTTTGCAGCAACGCTATCAGTATTTTTTTAATTTTTGCAGAAAAGGTTTCATTGGCTTTTGCCTTCACTTTTTGTTTCCCCATCATCAGCCAAATTTTTTGCGGTGCAGATGAGTTTGGTGCACCATCGAGCAGGACAAAAAAATTTTTCAGGTAGGTTGAAGGCCAAGTCATTTTTGACTGGAGCTTGGTTGCAAAGATCAGGGGAATCTGATTCACCTATCAGATCCTCGGATTGAGTGGCCCACTCAGCATGGGCTTCTCAATCTGATTGGTTGATGGATTCCTGAGTTGCTTCCGCCGCGAAGGTTTCCATGTCCTCCTGGCGTTGTGAGTGTGGGATAGCGGTGGTGACTTTGGCCACTTCCTTGGCCATGGACCTGCAGGCCTGCTTGGCCTCCTTCCACTCTTGTGGGGATTTGGGCTTCACCAGTAGGTAGCAGCCTTGTTCTCCCCATGGGAAAGCCTCTTTGGTGCTTACAGTTGGTTCGTAGTGCACCTCTCTGCTGGCCATGGCTGCTGAGGGGTGCTCTTGGAATGTGACGCCCTCCTTAGTGGGGCATGCATGTGCCTTATGGCCAAACGCGTCACAGTGGGTGCAGATGGGGGGCGCGCTGTCCACGGTTACCCAGAAAGGGTGGGTGGTATGCCCTTTGATATTATTAATAAAAGTGGAGTGTCAGATCTGGGTTAGGTCCTTCATGATCTCCTCAGTTGGGGTCAGAACTGCGATAGCTTTACTGGTTCACAGTTGTGGCATCAGCATAAAGCGTTGCATTTCAAAAGATTGTATTTTGCTGTAGATGGTGAGACCATCTTTCAGGTGTTGCTCCAAAATGTCACGATTAGTGTAGTAGGCAAAAAGTCAAACGTGAGGAAAATTTTGTTGGATTTTGTCCATCTAGTGCAGTTTTGTTTTGATGACCCATTGCCCTTCGGGGAGGTCAATCACTATGCGCACTGCAGCAGCCTCGTCTTCTGCCTCCTTGTTTTTGAAACCTAGGTCCAGCCAACCACATGACATGAAATGAGGTGCGACGTACACCGCAGTTGGGAAAAAAGTGTGCACATCCCCACAAAATTTTTCCCATAAAGCCATTTGTTGGATATCCAGAAACATGTGGACTCTTTAAACCACCAATGAAAGTGGCTGGGAGTGCGGCGTATTAATGTACTGGTTGCATCGTGCTTGCCAAGTGAGGATTTCTGGGGAAATAGTGACCGCCAGTTTTTTTGAAATTTTTTTTTCTATTCTGACAGTTTCTCCGGGGCGTTTTTGAACGTTTGAGGCTGTGGGCCTCCCACTTGCTCCTCTTACCTTACTTGCCCAACTTCTCCCTGACATGGGCGCAGACTAATCTCCTCTATGAGATTTATCAAACTAGATTCAGACATGAATTGAATGGGTTGCAAAAGTGATTGCAACGAGAGAGAAAAGTTAAGTTACCCTGATATGGTATTATATTACCATAACCTCATCACTCTTAGGAGCGGTAAGCTTGGATCAATCTGGGAGAGTCCCTTCACCATCACTTCTAAAAGAGGCAATAGGTACTCTATAAAATCTTTAGCTACAGGAATCACCATCAAACAAGTACATGGCTGCAACCTTTGGCTTTATTCTCCCCCCCAAAATTCTTGAGGGGGGTGATGGCAGATATTTTCCCTCTCATCTGCAAAGGAAGAAAGTCCTGGGTCGAAACCAGCCAAAAAGGGAAAATGTCAGGCATTTTATGATTTTACAATGATCTTAAGTGTGATTTTAATAATAATAATGATAACATTTACCAAAATTCACTGGTTAATTCTTGGTGGAACCCTGCTAATTGGGGTATCACGAATTTGAATAATAATTGGGCAGCTACCATAAAATCAAGTAGTCAGATTACTCTGACACGCCACAGTCCCTGGGGCATCCATCAAATGGTAGTCCCCAAACCACCACCAGGTCCCTTCATGCACCTACTTGGGGACCCCTTTAAATAGGCGACAGGGGTCCCCCAAGGTGAAATAGATTCTTCTGATGGGATTGACTAAAGCTTATTGAATCGTTACCACATGGGTATATAATGCCAGCCATTAATTCTCCATCCATCGTACAGCCAAGGCAAAGTGAGTATTCTGAGATTTTATAGGCTGCTGTCAGACATTTACCTTTGCAGACTAAAAATAAGAATGCTGTAGGTCGAGTTCCAATGAAAATGGAAATGTCAGTCATTTGCTATTCTGATGTCATTAAGAGTTCATCTAATGATAGTAAAGCTGCAAAAGTCAATGAAATCAGCCAAAAGTCCCTGGCCAATTCTTGGCTTGAACCCCGTTAATTGGGGAAACACCAGTTTAAAGCCTGTATGGGCACTAGTATTAAAATCAGCTGGTCAGATTACTCCAACCTCACCATGGACCTTGGGGGAATTATCAGAAGGCATTTCCCCAACCCCAAAGAAGTTCTCCAATGCATTTGCTAGGGACCCCCCTTTTATAGGCTTGGCAGGGGTCCCCCAAGGTGCAATAAATTTCTCAGGTGGTGATTAGCTCAAATTTATAAAAATGTTACCTTATAGGTACATTTAACCAATCATAGTCTCTTCCTTTATTCTGCTGCCCTGAAGTGAGTTCCCAAGCTATGATACGTTATTCCTGCATATATTCTAATTAGACTCATGTACATTATTCTGAACATATTCCTGGATTCCCCCTCAAACCCCTGAAATTACTTTAAATACTAAATAATTGGAGGTCAAGGGTTATTGTTTTTCCCTTTTATAGCGCTCATAATAAAAAACATAAAATTAATTTTTATAAGCACTTCATTTTTAAATTTATTATGGGGAAGGCCGACCATGGGACGGACACTTCCAGATATGACTCAGAAGAGACAAGACTTAGTACCAGGGGAGGCACCCCAGAGAAGCGATGCTATCTCTTGATGTCAGCAGAGAGACGCCACTTATGGGAAAGGGGAGGGAACGTGTGAAGGGGCCGTAGCCACAATTGAGCACGTGTGGAGGAAGGGGTCTGAGTTGATGAACCAGACTGGGAACCAGGAGGAGACCAGCTGTCTGCGACGTGGTGGGAGGTATCCGAACAACCTCGCTTGAAAGTGGTCCACCAAATGAGACCAGAATCTGTGGACCGCTTCTGTGAGGGTGGGGGTGGAACCTGCGATGGCATCTAAGACAATCGTGTGGATGGTCCACATGACGATTGCAACCACCAAAGCACAGAGGGAGGGTGGAAGGGAGGAGGCCATTAGTAGAGCAAACATATCTCTTGACAGACTGAAGGGATGCATTTGATCCTGGCCCTAAAGACGTTGAACTTCTCGCCATATCGCTTTAGAGGTAAGGCACTTCTCCAGGCGGTGGAACAGCGTTCCATACTGGCCACACACGACACAGGATGAGTGTAAAGCGTTAGAGCGCTCAGTTGTATGATACACCCGCCTCAGGCAGCGCCACACATGGGAGCGGACTTGAAGCTGCAATAGAGGATGATGTACTTATTTCCAGGTTTTTTGGGTCTCAATGGAGTAAGGGATGTCCATCATGTCCAGGTAGTCCACCCTGGATAGGACATGGGTCCAAATGGGGATCACGCCATCATGGATGGGTAGCCCCTGTACCTCTTGTGTGAACTGAGGAGAGGGGCGTCCTCTTTGGGTTGTATGTCCGCTGATATGAATTCTCCACTCAGTGCTCCGCATGGAGAGTAGGATTCGTTTGTAGTGGGTGTTAGTCCCGTGAGGGCCTGTGGCCGATGTGTGTGATGCGAGGTATTTCATCAGGGAGTGAGGGTTCAATGGATTGTTGAGGCCCAAGGCGCGGGAGAAGTTGGAGCGGGCTGCGCGGGACCAGTGTTGGGAATGGAGTGTAGGGGCAGTGACGGCCGCAATCCAGGTGCCCAGGATCTTGGCAGCATGGGTTTTGAAGTCAAGCAGGCCCATGCCACCATGATGATGAGGGCCAAACATGACCTCTAGCCGCACTGGCGGAGGGCGGCCTGACCAAAGCCATCCTTGCAGCAAGGCATACAAGGATTTGAAGAAGCTTGGGGAAAAGGGGATGGCGTGGGCTCCAAAGCAGACTTTGGAGAGGAGCATAGAGTTGGCTAAAACCACCCTGCCAGTAAGGGAAGTAGGGTGGGCTCTGAGAGAGGCGATTTGCTTCGTCATGTTATCCAGAATATGGCACTCCATTACTGCTGACACATATCCGCATGCCTCCATCCACACGCCCAGCACTACATTTTTTATTTAAATTTATTATGAAACATTTGTGGAAACCAGCTGACGTAAAGCACCAGCGAGTGAAAAAAGCTGGTTTCCCACAGCTGCTTTATCATATTTTCTAATTTGGACAATAACAAGCTGTATCAAACTTACTAGTAAATTCCCTCCAACATTCTTTACTGTTTAAATATGGATCAGTAAGATTTAGAGGGGATTTTCTTCCTTTACTACCCCACGTTTCTAATATAAACCTTATAAAAAACCAAGTTACTATTAGTGTTTATATTATATGTATTATTTGTGGTGGGTTGACCTTGGTACAAATATACCACACTGAGAATGTTTTCTAGCCAGTACAGGTTTGAATCAAAACCTGCACTAGGGGTGGAAGCAGTTTTAGCCTCTCAGCTAACAACCTTTGTTTATATTATACTTTTATCAAAACTTTTGTGGGATCCAGCGGCATAAGCGCCAGAGATCACAAAACGAGCTGGATTTCTACAGTTGGTGTGGACCTGTTTATATGGAAATATAACATCTAAGCTCTGGTTTCAACAGAGGGTAAGCCAGTAAATTGGACCACCATTGTGGCATAATCTGATAAGTGAGTTTGGATTGTTGAGATGTGGGTGTTTTATAAATTAAGGACAGCTGTGATGCTGACAAGGAATGGGCTTCATAAGAGAAGTCAAAATCAAAGTACCCTTAAAAGGGCGGAAATCTATAATCTTGTGTTTGTAAACCACCATGGCCATCAAAATGATGGCTACACTCACATAGGGAAGAGGTTCCCATGCTTACCCAAAGGCTGAAATGCAGGTTGCTCTGAGGGAGCTTAGGAGACTTCTAAGTACTGCCTGTGAATGTGTGAGGTTGTGAGATTGGTCCCAAGGCAGGAAGTAGCAGCTGGAAGTGTTAATGAGGCTATCTGGGCCATCATGGGGGCTTTTAGGCGGTGGCCAATAAACACTAGGAGGCGGCACTACCACCCCATGTGTAGGCACATGCGTCAATTAAGTATACATAGACTAGTAGCAGTACAGGCAAAAAGCGGTTGAGTGTAATAAACGTTTTTAATTTTGATTTGATCAAGTGAGTGATTGAAGCAAAAGAGAATAAAATTCTTTTATAATTTTACTGATTTTAACATAATTATTGCTATTAAAAAGTATTTTACAAATATTTAATCCTTTATTAGGATTAAGGCCTGGGATCATTAAACCATTTATTTATCGACCAATTTTTACTAGGCCTATGACTGAAACCATTGTTATTTTATAAACAGTGTTCTATTGGACTTAAGGCTTAGCTTTACTAGTGATTTCTATTTCAAAGCACTATGCAATTTTCCACATTAATGCCAAGTTCATGACCTAATAAATTCTGGTAAATTTTCCCATTTTTGCTCCACTAGCTAATGAGATAGGTATAAATGAACAAACCATTTTAGATATCATTTTGACGTTAAGCCCATTTTTTTATTCAGTAATTAACTCCTCTATTTGCCCCATTAACAATTTTATGCTACCTATTAGACCTTGCTGTCTGTTGGCTTTCTAATGGAAGATATGGAAACCACTTAACTTAGTTACCATTATTGATCTCAGTCCAGCCTTGTATGATAGATCCTGATCTACTACAACTCTGGGCCTAAACTATTATATCCCCTACATTCTTGAATCTATTTCATCCCTATTGTGTGTTATACACCTTTCCTTTATCATAATCATTAATATCTTCCTGTAATATTTAAAGTACTATTTATTTCCCAGATAAAAAATTTCCTCTTACTTGTTTTTTTATTAAAAAGTTCTTTCAATACCTTTTAACTTTTGATTAGTAGGTTAAGTCTCGTTATTTAAAGTAAGCCAACCTATCATGAAGATTTGATCGTCAAAGGACTGCTTTTAATTATGTTTGTGCCACTAATGAATAGGCCTGTGTCCTGACAGAGAGGACCAAAGTTCTACCTAATCAAAGCCATAAATACAAAGTCTTTATCGTATGCTTTAGAAGCAATGGCAAAATAATTCTGGGGCACCAGGTAATCATGGGCACTGAACTGGAAATTGACATATTAAAAGAATATATGGAGAAATACTCACTCTACATCAAAACTCACAATTGGAACCCCATAAAGCTTTGAAGTGGTATTAGCTGGATATGGTTAATATAAAGTCATCGTTAGCCAACTTACAACATGGTCTTATACGATACAAAGTCACCAAGTGGTAGCTTACTGACACCCGTTTGGGTTGATGATACTAAAACATCCATGAATTTGACTTGATGGATTAATTTGGCTTTCTAAGTGGCACTTTGCAGGGCGTCTTGTCCATAAGGCCCAAAAAAGCCTAAGGGGATGACAAAATATTAAAAACGTTAATACGTTACCCTTGTTCATTAAAACTATATATCTTTGCTACAGATGACCATGACTTAGGATGCACTTGCAACTTAATCCAACATATCACCACAGGGTACCATTCTCCCATATGCCTTAATCCAATTCACTGCTACCACTCTTTTGGTGGAAATAGTGCCCAAGGAGAACATTATTTTTTGGAGTAATGGACGCTGAAGCTATTTATGAGCCCATGGTCTCTCTGGTGGTGATCATAATGAATAAGGATGAAACAAAATTTGAGTATTAATAGACTACCGTAAAACTAGTATATATAACAAAATAAAGACTTGTGACCTTCGTTGCAAGTCACTGATGTACTGGACTGGCTAGGAGGCACCAGGTATCTTTCAGAGAAGGAATTGTTCTCAGGCTATTACCAAACTAAATTATAGGGCCAATCATAAAATGGGCAATAATCAAATACAAGGCCTATTTAAATACACTGAATGGCCCAAGTTTTGTGCAAAACCCTGGAGACATTCTAGCGGGTTATGGACACTATCCTTGGTGATCTAATGTTCCTTTGTATTCTAGTCTAACTCAAAAAGGAAAAAAACTTAAATTTTAAATTTATTTGATGTATACTGACCATGAGACAGACAATACCAAAACAGAAATACCAATGAAAAAAAATTAAAAATATGAATCAACATTCTAAAATGAGCAGTGAGACACAGAAAGACAAAAAAATACCTAACAGGTGGCACAGTGGAGCCGCTTATCCCACCATGGCAGATGGGGAGAGGGGATCAGGCGGATCTTTGCATTCAGCTATGATTTCAGAATTAGCTTTGAAGAGGCGGATCAATGTTGAGAGCAAAGGGTGGGACATCCGCGGGATGAGGGTCAAGGTGACGTAGATGGGCGTTGAATCAACAGTTTGGGCCTAGATCTAAGCCTCTACAAGTTTGGCATACTGGTGTTCCACTTGAATGTGGGCATCAGGAAGCTTGGCAAATTTTGCAATGTTGGCTCTTGTGATGCATGTGGATGGGGAAAAATATGCCAATTCAGTGTCATGCTTTTCAGCGGTGATGGCAGCTTTATCTGAATTAGTTGATTTCTTCTTTTGCAGCATCAGGGAAATTGGGGGGAATTTGGTGTCATGTAGCTAATCTTTAAATTCAGTGACAGAGGCTGCACAGCTTTGCAGAGATAACGACTTTCAGGTTAGCCACTGCGGCCTCAGCTAGCTGATGGTCACTCAGAAAGGGGTAGCAATGGGTTTGGGGATAAATTGTTTGGGCAGGAATGGGGCATCAAAGTCTGAATTAAGATAAGGTTAAAATTAATTGTGGAATCAAGTAGTGGGACAATTTCACCAGATTCGTTCACTTCATCCAATAAGTCCCAGTGATTTTGGTTAAGTAGGATTGATTTGGTGATAGGTTGCTTGGGTCAGGTAGGTTTTGGTGCGGGAAATTGGTTGGATCGAATTTGGGTCCATCCCTGTGCCTTATTGGTTGGCATGAATGTAAATTGGCTGGCTTGAGAATGAGTTGCTTATTTTTGCTTCAGATTCAACAAGCACTTGGGCTGTGGGAGTGAGGGCAGCCAAAATACCCATTTGAACGCTGGTGGTGCGGCCTCATGGGTGGAGTTGGCAGTGTTCACGTGGATTGAATTGTAATGACATACTTTCTCCATATGATCAACTCATGGCATAAGGGGCAAATTGTGCGACCATTGTTGGTATGAGCCCAAAAGAAATGGTCAGGTGCAGATGGGATATAATCATGCGGTGGGATATGCTGGGCCATGTTTAGCTGGTGGAGGGTAATGGTGGCCATTGCCTGAGGTGCCGCTAGGCGCTCAGCACCACTTGGGACAAGGAATTGGAGGATGGGGTTTGTGCCATAAGTGAACAGCCCTGACATCTACTCCGCATACAGTGTTTGAAGGAGAAGATGTGAGGGAAGGTTAGTAAAGGTTACCACAAGTGTGGTATCATTGGGGAGACGTGTTTGGGTGGTAGTAATGGGTTTGTTTTAATAAATTAAAGGCGCTGCTGCTGCAGCCGCATCCTCTTCAGTGGAGAAGCCCATATCAAAATAGCTCTTATAAGGGCAGAAATTGATGAAACCCGCTGGTGCAAAGGTGGCCGTTGCCAGCTCAATAATTGCTTTGTCAGCATATGGGAAGAGACATCCATATTTGATGCAGAGGCAAAAACAGATATTGGATCAAGGTAGGGCTAGGGGGTGGGGGCAGGTTGGGTGGACTTGTGCAAGGTGCAGTACTAAGCCCCTTAGAGGGACAAATCAGTCAAAATATTTTGAGGACTGGATGAGCCCATCTGCACGCGTTTTCCTGCTGGG
>JAKSZP010015178.1:0-36813 GCA_022478985.1 Massospora cicadina
TTATACAGATTGATTCATGTTAATGTTGAAGCTCAATTGAGGGATTTGTTAGACTATATTGATATTATCAATATTGGTTTTACTTTTGGGACCATCTAGTACTAAATAAAAAAATATTGGTTTTACTTGCACGACCTACACTTTTAAGGGTCAATCTTATCAGATTTTTAGCATTTTGGGGGGTTCGGCTGCAGTTACTCGTAAATCAAGCTTCAAACCATTTAATCCCATTCAATTCAAACCGAGCTGCTCCAAATCTTCAATGTAAATGGTAATGGTGAAGTAAATCAAACTATATAGATATAGAGGGTATGAGATTTTTAGATTATTATACCTACAAAAATAAGGTATTAATATAACTGCTTTGAAGTATGGTGATTCAATCCAAAAGCTATTTTGACATAGAAATCGTAATGATCTTAATTGGATTTGAAATTGGAACTCTTTTGACAAACGAAGCAAATATCCTCTTGGCAAAATCTAACGAACATGTTATTTTCTAAAAAATGTGGCGGGTCGACCTTGGGACAAATATACCAACCGAGTTTTTTTAGCCTGTGCTAGTTTCAAACCTGTTTCAATCAAAACCCGATCCAGAGTGGAGACATGTTATTTGCTATGAAATAAAAGATCTAGATTTGAAGGGTAATATGAAACCCTAAGTTTGTTTTGGGCCAGGAGCAATCCTTTAAATAGTTTAAAGTTGGAATTATCAGATACTGCTGGTAGCAAAAAGATAAGTTACTTAATGGTGAGGGTGAATAGATTTGACCAATGATCTTTGGATAATTAATTTAGGTTTAGAGAAGGGGCTGGCAAAAAGTGTTCTCTGATTTCTTGGCTTGGGTAAATTAAATAAGTTTTGAAGATTTAATTGTGTAAATTTTTTTTTAACTTTTAAAGTACACAGGGGAGGATACCCTAATGGTAGAGTATGAACTCACTACCACTGCCTCCCCAAGTTCAATCCTGGTAGATGAATTTTAGTAGGGGACAATTATGACTGTGTTGGTTTTGCATACCAATGCCCCAAACCAAGATAGCAAATATCAAAGGCAGTCCATGGAGTTCCTGGCCTATCATACTATCCTCCTTTCCCATTTTCTTCACTTCCCCTCATCAGTGCAGTATTGTCCCCAGGACAGCCCACCTTGAATAAAATTAAATTAAAAAAAGTATCATACAACTGGATATTCAAATGATTTATAATAAGTATAAATTAATTTATCTAGGAAAAAACAATCTATAAATACTTATTGTTTATAGTGAAGAGTGGTAGCATAGTGGGTTGGGACCATCTAGTACTAAAAAAAAAGAGTGGCCTATCAGCATAGTGAGGTGGTTCCTGCTCCATTCTGGGTCAGGTTTTGGTCAAAACAGGTTTGAAACCAGCGCAGGCTAAAATAGTTGGAATAGTATATTTGTCACAAGGTCAACCTGCCTTGTTTAATTTTATAATTGTTTATAGTATGATATATAAAAAACAAACTGCCAAATGCATCTTAGGTTTTATAGTACAAGCATCACAAAACTCATATGATTCATGCATTTACCATTTTTTGTTCCTCTGTGAGCATACCACACAGTCCCTCTCCATTTTTTCCCACAAAATATGCAGTTTACTATATAGCCTTACTTCAGATGAAGAAGTAGGTAGCCTACTTTGAGGCTCACAAAAGTCTCCAACTAGTTGGCTTATAAAAGTTTTATGAATTTCAAATAGCACAGAAGCTCTTCATTTTCTTAATTTTATAGGTTTGTATATGATTTATGTGTTAAATAAACATAATTTAATCCCAAAAAACTTTCTCCATAACTTTAAAGACTTTTGAATAAAGCAGTATGTGAATGCATATTAGTCTACACAGTCCACTCTACTCATAGATTTTATGTATCTTAGTATCATTGCCTTTTTCTGTTACCAATTGGGCACCACCTCTTCCTACTTTGAAACCAGTTGACAACCTACTATTAGTGGAATTTCTAAACCTTACCATTGCCCTTTTATCTTTCCAGGCCAAAAGCATCATTTCTTTTTTTCTTACATTAAAATTTTCCTATTTTAAAAAGTTAATTTTTTGATGCCAAATAAATTTATTTCTGGTTGTTAATTATCCCAGTTAGATGACATTTCATTTTTTGGAGTTTCTCAGCAAGTGGTATGCTTGTATAATACCTGTCTATAAATATGTGACACCCTTGGGTGTTAGAAACCCTTTCCATTTTTTTGTATAAATAGAAAGGATTTCTAGTGCTCACAGGCTGTTAAATATACTGATATCAGACATGATGAGAAGGATATTGACAATTTAACTTCCTTAGCTGAATCAATATCTAGACCCAATAAAGGGGTTAAATATATTACCTTGATAAATTATCTGGAGAAATTAATGGTCAGCATAGCTCTAGTCAACTATAGCAAAACTCCAACAACCCAAGTAAATCCCAAAATACCCCAAGATGAATTCCTGCCTCACTGAATTGATGGATCATCAGAAGGTCAGGTGACAACTACTTGTAGTGGCACTCAAGGCCACAAATTAAGACAAAACTGAAAAAGGGTAAGAATCTATAAGCTGTTAAATGATCAACTTAAGTGACACACAGTCTAATCCAACTTGGGTATTCTATTCACCATTTTTGCCCTATCAGAATTATGATACAAAGGCAAAATAACATCCATAATGAATCACTGAACAAGAGTCTCCCTTTTAGATTTCCCCCTCTATTATTTTTATTAATCCTTTTTCTTTTGAGGTTTATACTGTTAATTGTGACATATAAAAAACTCTGATTTATACTATAAGAAATTTATGTCACTATGACTTTATATTATTTTTTACTTGACTTCAACAAGTCTATTTTGTTGTGCTTACCATAGGACAGATACTCTAGCTGACAGGACATAAATGGTGACTTAACCCTTTTTAGATAAAAAAATATACTTGTCATGTGAATTAGTTGGCCTCAATTAGTAACTGTCAGGCTTCTTGGCATAGCACCATCAAGCTTAAAATGGAAGCCCTAAACGCTTTTGCTCACAACAGATGGATCAGCTGATGCTTAAAGATAGCTGCTACTAGTCAATTGCATCATGAAAGATAACCTGATTGATAATGTCACCCACTGAGTGCACAATGAAAACGGTGAAGAAGATGATCAAATGGGAAGTCCACCCCTCATCACAATTGAAGAAGTTCAAGAAAATTCTATGAAGCTTTCCAAATCTCATTATCTTACTTAGATCTCTAATGAAGGAGTTAAAGCATTACTTTGTGGGATCATTAATTCAGGAGAAGGAGGCACCTGCAAAAGGGCATCCGCTGTTGACAGATCTCTTATCAATCTGTATGAAACCAGTTCCTTTCCAGATGTTTATGGATCAAGTGCAATCTATCTTGATATATCATGCAATTTGTATACCCTGCGCTCTATCATATCATGCAATTACTAGGAGTCCATAATGAGAAAGTCCAACATATCAATACCTAAGGGTCCTTATGGATAGCTTATGAGCAGGTATATAATTTAGCTACTCATATATATGATATGTCCGCCATTTGGTTATAGTGAACCATTCCTACATTATTAAGCTCCATAATCAAACGGGAAAAATTTATTATGATGTTATCATGTATGTGGAAGAAGTTGTGAAGCTTCTTCAAAAAGACATCACAGAGTCAAACAAAAATACCAAGTGATTACTTGATGCCTTCACTGGAGAGCTTCGTTGATAGGATAGTGAAGCTCATGGCAAAATGGCATCTCAAGCTTCTACTATCCGTTACCTGGAGGAAGAGAAAATCTACATCCTTAAGGCACAGCTAGAGATAGCCCTATGACAAATTGATAAGCTGGAAGCCCATCAAACCTCTGAGACTTCATCAGTGTCACAAATTAAAATTTTTCAAGTAGCCCAGGTCAAACAGGAGATAGCAAACCATGTGACTCAGTAATATACACTGTCCATTACTGAGCGACTTAACAAGTTGGAGAGAAACCTGAGAGAAAAATCCTCAGTCAGGAGGACATTAAACAAAATTTATCATAACCTCAATGAAGCTGAGAAACGCTGGCTTACTTTCACAGAAGGGTTAAAATCCAAGACTGACATGTTTCCTCAAAGCACCAAATGCATGATAAAGGAGGACTTGAATCAACCTATTGGAGTCTTAGAGTATGAGTACAAGCTTTTGTGAACTTACCGCTCAACTTCTTGCCAACAAATTCATGATCTGGACATCTGCATTAAAAACTTGGAGAATGATAAAGTTGTTCTTAAAAGAATAATCAATCTGCTGGATGTTATACTAAGTTTTACCCTGGAGGAAATGGAGCAACATATTAATCCTCTACATGACCAAATACATTGAATGGAATGCCAAGTTGAACAGAGTAACGTAAGAACTAAGATTACCAAATCTTAAGCTCCTGGAGTACATGTCATTACTGGATTGTAGACCACTACCTTTAATTCTACATTATAGGACAAGTTTTCACATGGTGAAGGGAGTAATTCATCTTTCCTTTACATCTATAAAGCTGCAAAGGAGGGTTCAACTGATTATCAAAAGAGTAAGTATATTTAATCTTGAAAATTCATATGGCGCAAGAGGTCATGGTGCCTTATTCAGATGACTTATATACCTGGAGAAAAGTGAAGGAAGCGCTCATCAAGGAATTTGGGTCAAAGCAGAGCCTGATTAAAAAGAAACAGGTCTTAATGAGAATCACACAGTGCCAAAATGAATTCCTTGCTGAATTTGCTGACTGCTTTTATATAGAAGCCTAAACGCTGTTAACCTCAAAGATGCTGACTCTGGATTATGCATAGCCACTGTCATTGCTGGTTTACACAGTAACCTGGACCCAGCCATGCATTTTACATCTGTTAAACAAAGCTTCAATTCTGTATTGGACGTTAAAGAAGCTTTACTTGATGTAGTTGACATACACAAGTCAGAGACCTCACAAAGGGCCTCCATGAAACCTAAAGTGTATACCGTGGAAGAAGTGAAGCCTAAGAAGGAGGAAAATCCAAGATGCAACTACTGCAAGAAGACCAACAATACTGAGGATATGTGTTTCAAGATGAACCCTGCCCTTGCTGATCAGGGTAAGGAAGGTCAGCTTATGGACAGGTACCTTTAAAGCAAATCAGCCCAAAATACCTGAAAGTGAAACATTGTCAATCACTCACCTTAATTGCATTAAAAATGAAACTGATGATGACTCTGAAGGGGGACATGAGGATACAGGTTATTACATTTTAGTTTCACCTGCTGAGCTCACCATTCCAAAATGGTTGAACGCTGAAAATATTAATTACACTAAGTTCCTGAAGGCACCTACCTCACTCAGGTTATAGGGTGCCTTCAGATAATTGATACAGCCAGTGATGCTGATTAATACCTTGCCATGTTGATCTGACCTACCTTGAGTGTCCACAGTTCGATGTAAGTCAAGAAGACATATACTGAGACTGCCCAAAAGCTCAAGCAACATTATGCTTCAAGGAGATGTTGCCCTTCCACTAAAGTTTGGAGAAACCATCACCAAAGTGGAAGTGGTAATCCAAAAAGTCTGAGTTATGGCTACCTTGAATCCAGGATCACCTATCAACGTTATGTCATCCTGCCTTATCAAGAAGATCAAACTTGCTACAGACCTTGATTACACTTAAGAGTACAGTACCGCTGGTCCAAACAACAACAAGACAATAGATTCATACTTATATCTACCAATCTGAGTTAGTAAGTTAGTATTTTCAGCTACTGCCATTGCCCTTGACAACAGTCAATATAATATTTTCATCAGGTCACAATTTATGATTAAATATGAAGGATTTATCAGTCTAAAAAAGGTATTTATCCCTCCTAAACTCTGAAATTCCCCTTATCTTGGATTTATAAATATTCCAACAAGAAGGATTACTCTTGTCTGGTCAAATACCCTGTTTCCACTTTACCTTTGCAATATTATACCTCTAGAAGAAACACAAATATGCTACTTAACTAAGTAGATGCAGAAGAGGACACACCAATTTATGCCACTGAGGAGGTAAAAATTAAACCAGGAGAACAAAGAGTGATATCTACCAACATATTCCTGCATATACTCCTAAGCTTGCTCCATATCACTAGTGTCAATAGAGTAAGTAGGTTTAAACCAAGAGTTTTGCCAGAAATTCTTGATCCTGCTTATCAGCGGCTTATTAAGCTATTACTTAGAAACTTGAGCAACAATATTATCCCAGTCAAGAGGCATCAAAAAATTAGTAAAGGTCAATACTTCCCATCCAAAATTGACAAAGTACATTTTATTGGTACTCACCTTGATTTGAACCCCCTGCTAACAATTTTACTTTGTGCTATTCCTAAAGTCCAAATATTCAATAAGTTATATCAGGAGAAACTTGAGAAAGTTCATCAACTACTTGAAAATTGTCAGGATGTGTTTTTCACATCAGGTGTTGAATATAGTCACATGAAAGACTGTATACATAGTATTAATATAGAAGATTCAATTCCTATCAGATCAGAGCCATATAAGAAGTTGAAGGTAGAGGAGCAATACATGAAAACTGAGATCAAGCAATTATTGTATACTGAATTTACTTGTGCCCTCCCATAATCCATGGTCATCCCCACTATTACTCATAAAGAAGAAAAATGGTGGCTACAGAATAGTGATGGATTAATGGAAGCTGAACAACCTCACTAAGAAGAACATTTATCTGATTCCAAGTATTGATGATGTCCTGTCCCAACTCTCTGGCTCAAATTTCTTCTCTGTGATGGACCTCACCAGAAGTTATTGGCAGATGAATCTATCACCTGAAGACCAAAGTATTGCGCGTTGATATGCACATAAGGACTATTTCAACCTATGCAGCTCCCACAGGGATTATGCAATGCTCCTGCCATGTTCTAACAAACAATGGATCACATAATGCAAGATTTCAAACTCAGATGTGTGATTGTATACCTAGTTGACATAACTATGTATTCCAAAATGTTACCAATCATTTAGACCACCTCAAGTCAGTGTTTTAATGACTGAGAGAATCATATCAAAATAAACTAGCAAAGTGTACCTTTTTCCAGAAGGACTTGAAATTTCTAAAGCATGCCATATTGCAATAAGGAATCCTACCATTGTACAATAATGTTGAAATATTCTCCAAGATGCCTGAGCCAAAAATCCCTTGAGACATACAGGTATTATTAGTAACAATTGATTATCAACAACAATTTATCACTAACTTATCTCAACTTGCTGAACCTCTTTTCCAATTGATTGCCAATAATGCCCTTTTGTATGGATAACAGATTAAAAAATGCATTTGAGTCAATGAAAACCTTTTTGAAAAGTTGACTAATCTTACACATCCAGACTATGGGAAGCCATTCATCATGTTCACCAATGCCTCTGACTTAGCTGTAGGTGACATCCTATCTCAACTCAATGAGAAAGGCATTGACCATACATTGTCATTTTATAGCAAAAGCTTTCCAAAGCTAAGCGAAATTATAGTAAGACAGATAAAGAGTGCTTAGCTGTTCTCCTGGAAGTGGAAACATTTCCAGCTCTCTCTTGTATGGTACAAAATTTATATTTGTGACAGACCATGCCTCCCTAAAGTGGCTGAAAAACATGAAAGATCTAACAGGAAGACTATCCAGATGGGCTCTCAACCTTCAGCACTATGACATATATATTGTCCACTGAGATGGAATAATACACATGAACGTAGATGGACTGACTTGACTGCCCCTGCTATATCTTGACAATAGCAAGGCTAAATGGTTACATGATCTACTCATGAATCCAGACTCTTGGGAGGATGAAGATGAATTTTGTTTAAAAGATGCTTAGATGACATGCTTAAAATACAAAGGCTCTTAATGGATTACTTTATAAGAAAGTTGTAATTGAAAGGTTACCTTACTTGTGACCTTCTGAATGGTTACCAATTATAATGAAAGCCCACAATACCTTAGGCCATGGAGGAGCCAGGAAAACTTACAAATGGATCAAGGATCACTACTATTGTGAAAAAATACTGTACTCTGTAGTGGAAGTCTTTATGCTTGAATCACTTGTAAAAAAATAGAAGCTGCATAAGGCTAATTACAAGTATCAATCTATGATCCCTCAACAGCCATTTCATACCATCAGTTTAGATATTGTAGGTCCACTACTTGAATCCACAGGAGGAAATCAATACATCCTAGTAGGGATTGATAAATTTCCAAAGTGGATTAAAGCAATTTCCATTCCTGCATAAAGTTCTAAATCTACTGCTAACTTTTTATACCAAAACATATTTACTAGGATGATGACCACATGTTCTACTAAGCGATAATGGAACAATATTTTGTCAAGAGTTGTGAGGATCTTAACTATGAGAATGCGAACTTAATAATTATTCTCAGTGCCTTACAACCCATAACTAATGGGAATGTAGAAAGAGAAAATGGGGCATTGGTCTCAATACAATGCAAGATGGCCACTACTGATTCATTACACTGGGACCAATACCTCTAAAGTGCAATGATGGATTATAGGATAAGTTTCCATCAATTTAACATAATGTCTCCTTTCAAGCCCTTACACAAAAGAGAACCTAAATCCCAGCTTTATTAGCTCAAGAAATTGCCAGTGATTTATTAAAGAGCCTGAGAAAGCACTAATAAGATTATCCTAGAAGATAATAAAACTTTAGTCAGAGGCAATGACAAATATGACCAATTGGTTATAAGGGAAGGTCAAGCAGCAAATGCAACTCACCAAAATTTACCCATCTTTGAGATTTCAGATGTAGCTAAATAATATCACAATTGAATAGCAACATGAAGAGGAAAATTAGATTCCATCCATGATGGGCTCTATGCTATAAAATATAAATGTTGACAAAGATTGAATCAAGTTTTTGGAAACTGGAGTAACAATCAACTGCGTTCATAGTCAAATTTTACATCAGTACTCACCTGCAACTATTCTTGAAGGGTGATGTCAGATATCCTGATATCAGACATGATGGGAGTATATTGACCATTTGACTCCCTCAGCTGAATCAATATATAAACTCATTAAGGGGGTTAAATACATTTTCTTGATAAATTACCTGGAGGAATTGAAAGTCAGAACAGCTCTAGTCATCTGTAAGGAGAGTGTCTATAACTCTCCTGTTTCCAGCATGGTGGTGCTCAGTGCACAGAGCCAACGCATGGAAACTAGCTGTTAGAACCAAAGTTACTAGAGCCCAGCAAAGGAGGCTGAAGCAATAATAACTCATAGGAAAAGTGCAATTATTAGAACAAAAACCCCACCAAAAACGATGCAGTGCACAAAAGGGAAAATGGTAAGCGTCACAGTATGGAGGGAACCTGGGTGAACTAATGGTGCACAAGGGGCTAACCAGATCATCTATAAAACTGTTTAGTGGATGTAGCATGAGACCTCCTTAAAGGGGTCCATGCACATGATCATTCATAATAGCATTATAAAAAATGGTAAAATGGGGAAAGATTTTATTTAGGAAGTTGACTGACAAGGAGTATTAGTCATGGGAAACAAAATTAAACAACATCAGGGGAATAAGGGATTTGCTGTAGTGGGCCCAAGCACCAACCCATCAATAGGCCAATGCTACCATCTGAATTGGTTAAATATGCCAAAACTGACTTCACTCAGGTGATCAATTGAAGTTGGATTTGAACCAAACGCGTTGTTTTGTAAATGGAATGGGTTTCAAAACCCTGTTCCTCAATGAACCAAAATGGAACCATCTGCTTTAATTTGATAGACCGTCCATTTTAATGCCTGACTGATGTAAGGGGCTGGGCATTTGGCATCCCACTAGTACCAACCTGGGCATATTTTGCCCATACCCAGTGTTGGTCTAAGGTATGCCTAAGGTCAGGGAGGGCCTGTAACTTCACCTTCTGGGCCTCCTGGCACCCATCCTTATCCTTGGGGTTGGTCCCCACTATGATGTCATGTGACATGACATCATCTCTAGTAAAACTCAAACAAACCAAGTTGAGCCTAAAAATACAATGAGATGAATTCCTGCCTCATCAAATTGAGTGATCATCTGAAGGTCAGATGATAACTACTTGCAGTGGCACTCAAGGCCACAAATTAAGAACAAACCTGAAAAATGGTAGGAATCTATAAGCTGTTAAATGATCAACCTAAGTGACACGCATTCTCATCAAACCTGAGTATTATATTCACTATTTTGCTCTATAAAAAGTATAATACAAAGGCATTATAACATCTGGAATGTATCACCTGACCAAAAGCTTCCCTTCCAGATTTTACCCTCTATTATTTTTATCAAATCTTTTCCTTTTGGGGTTTATATTGTCAATTACAAAATATAAAAACCTCTGATTTATACCATAAGAAAGTTATGTTGTTATTTTTAAATCTCCTTAATACTTGACTTCAACAAGTCTATTTTATTGCGCTTCCCATAGGACAGATACTCTAGCTGATGGAACATAAGTGGTGACTTGGCACCCTTTAGATAAAAATTTAATTGTCATTTGACTTAGTCAGCCTCAAGTAGTGACTTTCAGGCTTCTGGGCATAGCACCATTAAGCTTAATTGGAAGCCCTACACAGGCAAATATGTATTATTAGTCTCTCTAGTAATATTGCCATAACAGGGTAAAATGTTGTAAACATGATATCTCAGAATCAGCCAGGAAATAAATTTGTAATCCTCATCCTAAAGGTTTGGTGGAATTGTATATTATGAAACAGATTTTTCCCTTAAATTTCACTACAGATTTATCACCACTTATATAAACTTGTGGCCCAGTATTGTGTGATCCAATAATATGTATTATTGTCTTGAAATATTTTCTACATTGGAAATATGCACCCATCCATTGTCCTGCAAAGCTTTATCAGATGAAACGCTTGAACTACTATCCAATGATTCAAGGACACCAATTTTTTATACCCTATAAAGTCTGATTTATCAATAGAACTCATTATCACTTTTTTCTAATATAGTCTCATTTTTTTTGTACATACTAAAAATAAAGTCATCTTTACTCTCACTTATTTTAAATTATTTTCTTTCATTTTTAAGGTGGAAAAACTTGTATATTTTCACATGCATATAAAATTGTAGACTTAATCTAACAATGTAAACATTTTGAAATAGTAGCAATGACCCTTCAAAACTGGTAAATATTGTTTATACCTGCTCTATTAAGTATTTAGAATTCTTCAGGGTAAACAATATATATGTGCATCATAGTGACTTATAGTCAGCCAAAAGAGTTAAAAAGAACTTACCGTGTAAACAAAGTTACCAATAGAGTAGGAAGAGTTATAGGTAAAAAAATGAACAGAGCGAGATTTGAACTCATGCCTCCTAAGAAACTATGGCCTTAACGTGGCGCCTTAAACTGACTCGGCCATTTATCCTTATTTTTTGGAATTTGTATTCTATTTTCTTTTTCAGCTCCAGAATTTTTTGTATGACATACCTGTAACTCCAGTGTACCTTTTTGCAATTATAAGCAAGAATGGTAGATTTATGATAAAATTATTAAAAAAAGGAAAAGGTATTAAGAATATGAATATTCAAATATTTTTTAATACATGTATAGTCTATCTAAGTAAGATAACAACAATCTATAATTACTTTTAAATTTTATATATACATCTATTATACTATCTGAAAAAACAATCTCCCAAATGCATCCTAAGTTTATCAGGACAAGCGTCTCAATACATATGCTTCATGTATTCGCCATTTTTGTTCTTCTGTGAGCATACCACACAGTCCATCTTCAATCCTTTCTACAAAATATGCAGTTTACCATATAGTCATACTTCAAATAAAGAAGTAGATTGCCTACTTCAAGGCTCACAAAAGTCTTCAATTAGTTAGCTTACTAGAAGTTTTATTAATTTTAAGTAACTCAAAGATCTTACATTATTTTTATAGTAAATGAGGCAGGTTAACCTTGGTACTAATATACCATGCCAAGTTTTTTAGCCTGTGCTGGTTTTGAACCTGTCAATCAAAACCCAACCCAGAGTGGATCAGAAACCACCCTGTTATGCAACCACTCCTCTTCTTTATTATTTTTTTAATTTATAGCTTTATATTTGATTTAAGTGTTAAAAGAACATCATTTCATCCTAAAAAAACTTTCTCTATCACTTCAAAAACTTTCAAATGAAGTAGTATGTGGATGCATATTGGTCTACACAGTCCACTCTACCCATAGATTTCATGTAGCTTAGTACCATAGCCTTTTTATCTGTTACCAATTAAACACAGCTCTTCCTACTCTAGAAACAGTTGACTTCATAGCATTAGTAGAATTAAAAATCCTTGTTATTGTCATGGAGATGTCATATGAAGTTTAGACTGTCCTGCCAGTCAGGATGCAAAAGCACCCAAAAGGCAAGCCAGATGCCAGAGGCATTGCCACTCAAATGACGTTATATTGTGCAGGGAGATAAGTGACAAGTGAGTATTGGTGTATTGCAAGTGTAAAGAGAAACTTGGCAAGAAACCAAGATGTTGCAACTCCAAACCCAGTAAGCCTTGCTGCATGAAGATAAGCAATCAGTGTAGGAATCCAGCTATTTGGGTGCTTGCTGGTGCTAATGCCACTGGATCCCACAGAGCTTTTAATAAAAATAAAAATGAATGCTACTATAAAATTGGGTTTTTTATAATTTTATTAGGAGCACGGGGGTAAAGCAAAAAGTGAAAGTTTTCCAATATTTGACTAGCAATAATTAAACTGATTTTGAGGGTCAAGGGGGAATTCAGGGATAGGTTTGGAATAGCTTCAATGCTTTCAACTTAGGTAATATGGGTTATGATCCTATCAGATCTTGGGAAAAGTGAGTTAATTTTTGGTAAACCAAAGGTTGGGGTTTTGGGGCAGAATGTACCCATGTGGTAAGATTTTGATGTATTACAACCAATCACCACTAGAGAATTTAATTTCACCTCAGGGGGCCTCTGCCACATCTATAAAAGGGGTGGACCCCACGTAGGTGGTTTGAAGGATCTGGTGGTGGTTGGGGGAATACCTTCTGAGGGTTGCCCCAAGGTCCATTGTGAGGTCAGGGAAATCTGACCATTCAATTTTAATTTTGATGCCTATGCAGGTGTTGAAATGGGGATACCCCAAGAACTGGTCAAGGTCTTTAGGCCAATATCTCCAATATTTTTGGTCCCATTATTCTTAAAATCGCATTCAGGGTCACTGGAAACTCGTAAATGGCTGACAGTTCCTCATTTCAGCTGATTTTGACCCAAGACATTTTTTTCTGCAGCTGAGAGGGCAAATGTCTGACAATCAGATTAGCTATTTTGGTATCCTCCATAGGAGGGTTTGAAACAAAAACGGAGGTGAGAGAGCAGATCCTCACTTGGAGTGGAGACATATGGGACCACAGGATTTAATATCCTACTGGCAGATGGCCTTGACATTAGGGTTGAATTCCCAGAAGTTTCATATATGATATACCCAGTTGATATGGTAGGTGCTACAGTTACTATCATGACTGGTATTGCCCAGCCAATGTAGGGCCTGAAGGGCCACATTGTTAATGCCATAGGGAGTTTGGCAAGGAAGAATTTGAAATAAATCAAAAATTGAGAACTAAGGGAGATTTTTTAATGAATGGTAAACTAAGAAAATTGACCGTCATTTTCCTCAGTGTATTACAACTGCTTAAATAGATGGTCAGTTTGGGGAATAACTTAGTAAAGCACAGGATTGGGGCCCTCAAGTTTTGAACTAACCCAGCAAACTTTAATGGGTGGGGAAAAACAAATTTTGATCTGAACTGACTTCAAAGGAGTCAGCAGCAGGCCAAGTTGCTGTTGGTTTGACCTCTGATGCCTGAATTGTAGTTTCACTGCATTTCTGATGGTCAGTGTGACAGCATCTTACCTGATGGGCTATGGGAGTCTCCCAAGGCCACCCCACATAGGTGCGGTCCCAAATGGTTGAAAATGAGTTCAGGATACCCAACTCACCTGCACCTGGTTGCTTCAACATCCGTTTGGACAATCAAGATGCATAGAACAATGATTCTGATTTTTAAGGGAAGGGTTTTAAGCTATCAGCAACATTTGACAATGGAGATATATGCCCATTGGGCTTTGTCCCCGATGTTTTTGAGGGGAGTTCTGAATAGGCAACAACATTGCCTAGTGACCCAATGCCATTGGCAATTTTAAACTGAGGATTCATCATTGGACACATTCTTATTAAGAGGTACATGCTCTTTAGGCTTTGTCCCCAGTGTTTTTGAAGCAAGTTTCAAACCAACAACATTTCCCAATAGCCTAATGTCATTGGCAAGTTTTGCTAAGGATTTGACACTTGATTCCTCATTCACTGAATGTGTGAGCCCATCAGACTTTGTTACCAAGGATTTAAGGCTTCCAGACCTTGATTTTTGAGGGCAAGGTGCCATCAACTTCATAAGAACCTTTCAGCCCATGAGGGTGGCAGCTTCCAATTATTTTGGCGCAAATTTTCTCATTTTCTATACTGATTTAGTGGAGGTAATTGTGGGGAAAGGTGGTGGCATCTTCAGAGGGAGGGATGTACCCAACGCTTGTCTACCACATGGACAAGATCACCCTGTGAGACAATAGGGACAGCTGCCCTCTTTGGACCCTTTTTAGTGGGGAATGGGAACACCGCCCAGTCTATGCATAGGGGATGCTCTCCCAGACTTACAATTACCCTTTTGTCCTTCCAGGCCAAAAGCATCATTCTTCTTTTTTACAGCAAAAACATTCCTATAGGAAAAATTATTTTTTTTGATGCTGATTGAAGTTTATTTACACTTTGATTAAATGGTTTCACTTAGATGACATCTCATTATTAGGAGTTCCTCCACAAGTGGCATGCTTGCATAATACATGCCCATAAACATGTGATATACATGGGCATTATGAACCTTTTCTAGTTTTTATATAAATGAGAGGTATTGTGCTCACAGAAAAATTTGGTCTTATTAGACTCTCTGTAGTAATACTGCCATAATGGGAAAGAATGTTGTACACATATGATATCTCAGAATCAGCCAGGAAATAAATTTGTAATCCTCATTCTAAAGGTTTGGTGGAATTGTATATTATGAAACTGATTTTTCCCTTAAATTTCACTACAGATTTATCACCACTTATATAAACTTGTGGCCCAGTATTGTGTGATCCAAAACTATATTTTATTGTGCTTGAGGTATCTTCTACATTGGAAATATCCACCCATCCATTGTCCTGCAAAGCTTCATCAGCTGAAACACTTATACTACTATCCAATGATTCAAGGACACCAACTTTTCTTTTTATACCCTATAAAGTCTGTTTTATCACTAGAACTCTGATTATCACTTATTTCTAATATAATTTCATCTTTTTATCACTATACACAATGAAAATAAACTTATCTTCACTTTCACTTAATTTAAAATTTTCTTCCATTTTTAACCTGAAAAAATTATATATTTTTATATATAAAAAATAGAGTACTAAATTTAACATTTTTTAATATTTCTGAATGGTAGCAATGATCCTGCAAGACTGGTAAATAGTATTTATACCTGCTCTAATAAGTACTTATACTTTTTAGGGTAAAAATATATATAAATGCATCATAGGACTTATTTGGGCTCTTAACTTAATTAGCTTAAAAACTGCTTTTTCTCTCACAACCATAACTTTTAGTTCAAAAGTGACTAGACCAAGTGTCAAGAGAATATCTGCTTGCCATTGAGTACTGCAACTATAGAGCAGTACACCATGGCCAAACCACCAAGCATAAGGGAGTCAATCTGCCCATCTATGTGAAGCACATAGAAATGGACGGTTTGCTTGCATGGATACAATTTAATAACAAAGTACACCAAGATGGACAAACAATCTGACAGACCTCCCACTGGCCTAGGCCCCCATATGACAAATAATGGGGAAGGCCTGAACAATCTGTGCATTTCAAATAATAATTCAGCAGCACAAATGATGAAGAAAAGCGCAAATGTGATGAAGGGTCACAAAAAACCCTTATGACAAGCCTGGATAATGGGACTGACTCTCCAGGATCAGTGTCCTCTGACAACCAGATGACAGGAATTACCCTTGAGGAGTGAGGAGTGACACTGAGAACAGCAGTGTCAGGGATATTTCTCACTGACCCTCAATCAGCAGATGGGATCAGAGCCTCACAGAGCAAAACAAATCTTTTTGGAAAAACCAAAAAATCCAGATGAAATATTGGTTGGAGCTGAAACTGACTCAGATTTGACCAACAAAAATCAGCCGCCCAAACCAACAGGGCAATGACAAAAAAGTTTTCTGCCAATATGGAGAAACTTACCACAGATGCTTGGAGTATTCAATGAAGGAGAAGTCAGGCACCAGTTCTGACAAAGCCCAGTTGGGGGAGAACGGTCCCCAACCAAAATCAATCCAGCAACCTGAGAAAATTGTTGAGCATGATCCCTGATGCACCATCAGGTGCAATCCCTGAAAAATTCAAGTTGACAGTGGGGCTTAGCTCAACCAAGAATAAATGGCCAAATCTGAATGGGCCATCAGGAACAATCCCTGACAATTTCAAGTTAACGGAGGGAGCTAGAATAGCACAAAATCAGTCACTGAAACAGTATAAATCATTGGGGACCAACCCTGATGGGGGCAAAGCTATATTGGGGACCAAATCTGAGGGATTGGACACTCAAGAAAAGTCAGCTAAAAAATAAGTGCTACTGGAAGGGGCCAAAACCCCAACAGCGGTCAAGTTGGCAGCCAGGTCTCCAGTGAAATATACCCCAGTTCAGACAGACATGTTAGCACATTGTGGCATGTCCACCCACAAAATCAAGCAATGGGAGGCCTTCCAGTTCCTGTACTCAACAGTGACTCAATGGGTCTCCAAAAACATCAAACTGGCCATCAAAGCTATTTGGTGAGACCACAAGTTTACCGCTGGATCAGCTAAACACTGGCTCAATACCCAAATCTTGATTACATGGCAGTACTCTTCAAGGCGTCATGGGTTCAGACTAAAGACACCTTGGATGGGATGAAAATCCCTGTGGAGAACAAGGTGATTGAAGCTGCAATTTGTGAAGATTTAAAACTGGTGGATGCAAAAGCCTGGATGGATGCTGGCATTGATCTTTTAAACGTGATGGAATATAACAAGGCTGGTATAACAGTGTGTCCGCTCAAGTCATTGGAAGCTCAGGCCTCAACCCAACAGAATTAGCTGAATATGTGAAACAATTTCTGAATGTCTCGACTGCCCTCAAATGGGCCCAACATACCATTCCAGTAAACATGGCACTGGAATGGTATAATACCACATTCTTCCCAGAGGAGGCGCTACTGTGGATCACAGCTGAGTTAAAGGCCACCGAGGCCCTACACTGGTTGTACACCCAAATCCCACCAGCCACTGCATCAGACCTGATGAAAGTGGGATGGACAAAGGAAAAAGAGGTGGAGTGGGGACCTTTCCAGGATTGGTCACTGGAAGAGGCCATTAACTGGTCCTTCTAATGGATTCACACCAATGGAAATGAAATACTGATTTCAAGCGGGAGCCAGTTTGGACCTAGTGCATGAATGGGCGGATCTGGGGGTGATGAAACTGATTCACGAAACCCTTAGAGGCTGACCCTTCCCTATCAAAAAGTGGAAAATATGGCACGACATCTCAACAATGGCTGAAGCTGCAGACTGGGACGCAGTGGGATTCACCCCAGAGTCAGCCCAACCATGGATGGAACACAAGATTTCACCACAGGTGGCAACGGCGATGAAAGGGGTCATGACCCTGGACCTGGGCCAAGAATGGCTCAAAACAGGGATCCACATCAAAACCACCCAGGATTGGAAGCAATCCTTCCTGGAACTGATGCTAGCTTCCCTGATTGCTGCTGAAGGTTTCTCCCCCTGAAGTATTCCAATGGAGTGAGTCAGGAGTTCTGGCAGCCGTGGCATGGATATTTATAGATGGGGCTGGAATAGTGTCATGGTAAGGGACTGGTGCCAGCATAGTTCAATTATGCTGAGGTCCTTCAAAAATACCTACACCCAACGTGCAGCCCAGAATCCGCCCTTAAGTGGTACCAACTGGGTTTCTCGCCAACGGATGCCCTCAAGTGGCAAAGCCTCGAGATTGGAGCACAAATTGCTAAGAGCATCAGTCACTGAAGTATCAGCATTCATTGAATTGAAGCGTTTCTCAATCAGGGATTCAGCCTCAATGAATTGGTAAGCTGAATTTTGAAGGGAAGACCCCCAATGATGTGCCCAAACCAAGCATGAAAACCAAGTCCTATACTGCAGCAGCAGCGCATACTGACAACAACACCTGTAATGGAGCAGGAAGCCACATCAAATATATCTACTAGTTAATCAGTGGAGGCTTTGCAGAGCGCCAAGCGCTAAAACCTTACCTATAGGATGCTATCTGAATCCAACTGCAGCTAGTGGAGTAGGAGTGGTCTAACATTATAATGTCAATTTATCAGGAGCTTGACGAAGTCCTAACAGGAGTGGACTTTGACCATCACTGGGTACCCAAATGGTGGTATATCAATATAGCAATCCCAGGTGAATTGGATTGCAAGAAACTCCTTGAGATTGGGGTCAAATATAAGGGAAGTTATCTGCAAATGGAGCTGACCATATACGCCAACCAAAAAGCAAGTTGGGTAACCTTTCAAAACCTCCTGACTGATTGCAAAAGGGAATGGGTGCACAAAGTGATCTGGACCAGATTATTGTACTATGGGGAAGTATGAGAATTTCAGCAAGCTGGTGGCAATTACATTGTAAAGTTCCTCCACCCCCAGACAGTGGAAGCGCTCTATGAACTGGCACCTTGGACGAAGCCAAACAAAATAGCCCTGCCCCGATTCATCCTCCTGCCCAGCCTAAACAGGGTAGTGTATGTCAAGCAAGAGATGCGAAACAAGGGTGCCAGTTCTGTTACCAGACTGGCCACAAAATGACTCAATGCCATCACCACAAAGGTAAAACAACTCATGAGTACAAATATAACCACATCAGTGGGGTCACCAAGGTCAGAACCAAGACTTTCCTCTGCCCAAAATCCAGAGAATGGATCTTGCGCAACATAATGGAGGTTACAGACATGAAACGCCAACAACAAGAGTTGGACCTGGCACATAGGGAAGCATGGGAGCGAGAAGTGGTCAAGCGACCTGAAGCAGATGACAAGCCATTTATAAATCCAAACCCCAAATTGTATGTAATGGATGAATTAATGGGTCTAAACCAATAGAGCCACACCCATTACAAGCAGAATGGACGATCTGCGAGGAGGAAAGATGGCAAAAGGCGAACCCAAAAATTCCCCAAGAAGGGATAGATGCAGGATGCCAATAAATCGAAATTGAAGCCTAACAAGCCAAAAGTGAATGCTAAATTGAATCAGAAATCCTTGGCAAAGCAACCTGAGGAGACTGGCAAAAAATTAGTTGATGTGAAGAAATTGGCAAAGTCAGCTGGACAATTACTGACTAAATATCAAGTGCAGCTGACAAATCAAACAAAGGGGTGGGAATCCAAATGATGTATTAGGGGGAATCCACCGCTCTGCTAGTATGAGACAAGGGGCACCTGGAGCTGATTATAAAACCATCCCCATTATCCATCGATATGGAGATGGGGATGGCAACTGAATTCCCAGTGCACAGGATGCCCAGGAATATAATCCCTGTCCTGACCAACTGGCCCCAAAAGCCAAGTAATAACCCCCACCCACCCTTGACGCCATCTTCCACTAACAAACAAACCTCAGTACGTAACTCAATCCATAACCCATATAATGCTAATCCTCATACCTGTGGGTCAGGCAGCCAAAATGAGGATTGTGACCACAAATGCTCAGGGGATGGCAAGCACAGAAATGAGGAGGAGGAAGATGCACCATTTAAAAACTAATAAAAATATTGATTTAATTTTTATTTCAGAAACGCAAGCTGGTAACCAAAAGGAAATGGTGCTGAGCTCAAACCATGACGCAATGAACCACCCATGGTCCTGCCAAATAGGCTACCAAGTCCTCTGGATGGATCATGTGGAGATCATCGCAATGGACAAGAAAATAGACCTGGAATTTGTGGAGGAAACTCACACCAGAAGGATCTTGATAGTGATGGCTACAAACAGGGAAACTGGCAAGAGCATATGAAGCAGTGGTGGTCTACACTCCGCTGAAGCTCCACAAAAACCATATTTTTGGGAATATTTATCAGAAGTGCCATCTGAAGTGATTACAGTAATAGCAGGAGACCTGAATTGTTGGACAAATGTGAGCCAGGATATGTTCCTGACTAGAGAATGTCCCAGCAGAAAGGCAATGAGATGCTGAAATACCTAGTCAAATTGGGGATGTGCCTAATGATTGACAAAGAGGACAATGACCTGGTTAACTTAAGGTGATGGTCATATGAATCCACTGGATCCCCACAGTCCAGATCACACTTAGATTACATCCTAGTGTCATCAGATCTTAAGCTGATGACGTCCAACAGTAAAGTCAGTATAAACGCTGAAAGTGACCATATGGTCATCTGTGTGGATATTATTCTTGATGAACCCCTGAGTAATTGTGAATGGCAGTTGGCACCAGCCATGCTAAGGGATGGGGAATGGTTCCAAAATATTAATGCTGGACTGGATTGACTGGTCGCATATCTGGATAGCCACCCAGAGATAGACCCTCTGATATGATGGACTTGTATTAAAGCAAAGATGAAGCATGATAGCATGAAGTTTGAAAAAGTGACCACCTGCAAGCGAACTGCTGCTGCAAAACAGCTGAAGTCTAAATTAGAGACATTGAAGCTCATTTGGTGGGACAGCAAAGATTGGTGGAGCGAATACCAAACAACACACAAAAAGTATTGGGCCCTAATGATAAAGAAAGACTTGGAGTGATGGACTAATTCAATGTACTGATATTGGAGCCTAGTGGGGACAATGACCAAAGAGGGCCTGGCGCACCTCAAGGAAATCCAAACCAAGGCTAGGATACAGGAAGTGGAGACATTGGAAGGGGAATTATCAACAGTCCCAGCAATGATCAAGCACGAGGTCAAACATTTCTATGGCAAACTTTTCTGACAATGAGAAATGAGTGAATTGGTGACAAATGCCCTAATTGAACTGGCCAAGCTGCTTCTGGGGGGCTGTATGCTGGAAGATGTCACAAAATTATCTGCCAAATTATCTATTGATGAAGTTAAGTGGGCGTTAAAGGAGTCACGAAGGATGAAAGCACCAGGCCCTGACAATATGTGTGTAGAAATATACCGCGCATTCTGCAACCGCATTGCACCAGAGCTCAAAGCCCTCTTTAACCACTGTTTTCAAAATGGACAGCAAATTCTGGGGGTCTAAGAGACTTGAATTGTACTCTTATACAAAAAGGGAATCCAACACCAACTTCAGAACTGGTGCCCAATTTCACTATCAGATGCCAACTATAATCTGCTCATGTGCATAATATCTAATTGGCTGATGGCAATGGCACCGCGCACACTTCATAAGACCCAGAATGGATTCATCAGAGACTGGAGTATATGGGACAGCATTGGTGCAGTCCAAAACATACTCCAGGATGTGAGGGGAATTGAGCAGGGGTATCTTATGTTCCTTGAAATGGAAAAGGCATATGACCAAGTAGCATGGTCATTCCTACATAAGGCATTAAAGGCGATTGGTATCCCTGACACCTTTTGAGCATGGATAACAATGCTGTACTCAGGCCTGATAACTAAGGTGATCATCGTAGACAGCATAACCAACGAAATTCTGGTCAGGCAGGGTCTCTGACAAGGTGACCCTATGTCACCAATACTGTTTAATTTAGCAGCCAACATTTTGTTGGTGGCAGCGGATGAAAAACCCCAGGGCTTAGTCCACCCAAACCAAATGCCACTGAAAATGCTGACATTTGCTGATGACATGGTTTTAGGCATAAGCTCATTGACCAACCTCCAGTGCACTGAGGAACAACTAGACCTATACCAGTTAGCTTCAAACTTGAAAGTCAACTTGGCAAAAACCTCAGTAATGAGGATCAGCAACCCAAACTTCAGCTCGTTGACTGACACAACGCTGATCATGAACTCCCAGACAATCTAATACCTTGGGACACTATTCAATGATAAGGGACCTGCGGTACTGGAAACTGAACAGGATATATTGTCAAGCTTATTGATCCAAATGTCATGCTGGAAGAATTCCAGATTATGCCTCAAAGAGAAAGTTCAGGCAATCAACATATATGTCTTCTCAAAGTTGTGGTACATCACTCATGTGCTGCCAATGAGCCTGAACCTAGAGAAGAAAATCAGGACAATGCTCCAAACCATTCTGTGGTTCAAGGTGAAGGTGGCGCCAATAGCACTGGAAACCCTGTCAAAACTAAAGAATGAAGGAGGCATGGGCCTCTTGGACTTCAAATCCCACGCTCAGCAAATATGGGGGAAGTTGTTCCTTAAACTAATACAGATGCACATGTGTTGTCTGACCCTAGCATAGGGCATGAACTGGGCAAGAGCCCAAGGCCTCCAAGAGCTGGTCTCTCCTCACTCAATACACAAATGGATGGCACACCACCCACAAATACCCTCCTGAAAGGGTACCCCACACTACTGGCAACTATGCAATTGGGCTGTGCGCCAGGGTGGATGGTCATTTTAGTGATTGGCCCAAGATGCCAACCAAAACTAAAGAGACGTTGAGGCCCATAGTTCTACAATGATTTCCACAATAAGCTGGGAGGAGCATAACCAAATCACTGACAAATATGCCACAAAGTTGATAAAAATAAGGTACAAATTGATGCTAATTGAATATGGAGATCTGCTCCCAAAACCTGGGTACAACCCATCCACTCAGCCATGAATTCTAAACAACTGGGCTACCAAAGGCTACAACACCAACTACCTAATGAAAGAGTTGATTTTGGGCCTGAACTCCCTTTTGTTAATGGCCAAGCAGTGATCAGTGACCTGGCAGACCCTAAACCATGCATTTAAATAGGGAAAGCACAGCAGGCTGGATTACCCACACAAGGAGTTTCCCATATGTGTTGAACTGGAAGCAGATATTGCCTCTGATATTATTAATGTGCCATGTTCAAAAAATATTGGTCCACAATGCAACACATCCTATTAGGCAAACATTGCTGATGGAAATACATCCATCACAGGATCTATTTTTCATAAAAACCTTAAATAGCTCTGATCCAACTATGAGCCTTCATCTACCATTATTGCGTATGGGTGATTCATTGTGCACTTGTTGCCAAGAGTTTGAGCAACAAGCACCCCCACCACAAGAGTTTAATATTGAAGACCATTCAGATTATCTCCAATCAGCTCTAATGGATCTCCAAAATTCTCGAGTGTAATCCCTGATGTTATAAAGCTGCACGTTTGGCTTTCCCCACTGGATTGCTCATTGTATGTGATGAGGCAACTAATTGACTAAGAATCAAATGTCTTATAAGCCCACCAATGCTAGAACCATGGCTAGCAATAGCGATTGCCAATCAGCAATGGTTGGAGGTGCTAGAACTCTAGTGGCCCAAACTCCCGGTCTTTTCCCCTCATCCAAATTGCCTGTATTACGCCCTTCCCTCTTAATTTCCCTCAAAAATTATTTTTAAATAAAGTATGGAGTTTTACTAAAAAATATGACTTATAGTCAGCCAACATAATTACAAATGAATTTTACAAGTAAACATATTGTCACCAATAGAGTAGAAAATGTTAAAGATAAAAAATGAACAGAGTGAGATTCGAACTCACGCCTCCGAAGAGACCACGGCCTTAACGTGGCGCCTTAGACCGACTCGGCCATCTGTCCTTGATTTTATAAAAAATTGTATACTATAAATAGCATTATCTTTCAAATATTAATCTTTGTAAGGCATAAGCTGGGCTCCTTGAAAATTACTTGCTCTAATCATTGAAAATCTTATTGTAAAAAAGTTAAAGTAATATTTTATAGTATTTAACCAAGTTTTAATATGGAAATTTAAGAATTTAAATTTATTTTTTACAAGATTATCTATTTTATGTATTTGAGGTGGGCCAACCTGGGGACAATACTGCACCAATAAAGGGGATTTGAATTAGTGGGAAAGGAGGATAAAACCTGTAAAGCCTCCATGCATGGCATATGACAGGCCAAGTACTCCATGTACCACCTTGCTATTTGCTATCTCAGTTCAGGATATTAGTGCATAATGCCAACACACTCATAATCATCCCCTACCCAAAGTTCATCTACTGAGATTGAACTCAGGGAGGTAGTAAAGAGAGTCCATATTCTACCACTGGGGTATCCTCCCCCAAGATTATCTATTTTCACTTATAAATTAGTGGTTAGATAACTAAGTTCTTCATTTAATATTTTATTTTTATAAACTTTCAAGTCTTTTATATTTAAATTACTTTCATTCAAATATGATAAGGCTATATTTTTTTAAGTTTTTCTACTATATATTGCCCTGAGATACTAACTTGGCATATCATATGTTTAACCAATTAGTTAAGCCAGAGATTAGTACTACTAGAAAAATGATGATAATAATGATTAACATGAAATCTAAATGGGCTAACTTACCTAAGAAAATTTCCAAATTTTGATAAATCATAAATTTTTGAATTATCTTTACCTTATTAAGACTTTTAAACAAATTACTCTCCACCAACAAAACTATATTTCCTGGAACCCTGATCTATTAGTAGAAAACACTAAAATTTACTTTAAAGCTTTAAGTTTATACTTTACAACTATATTATACAGTTTTAAATATATTATATATAAAGTATAGTTTATACAACATAATACAATTATATTGGCCATTGTAGAGAGTTTCTAGACAATATAAATTTCAAATACCTTATTAAATATAAAAAAGAATTTTTATTGATTAAAATAGTAGCTTTTATCTAGTACTAAAAAAAATAGTAGCTTTTATATGAGCATACCTTAAAGATTAAATCTCAGAGAGTAACTAACTTTAATTATACAAATTTTATAAATTCTAAGTTTAACCCTATAATAACAAATTATACTTTAAGTCTTTTTTAGTGTAATAAATTATCTATAAATATAAAATTTAACATCTAGCTCATGAAGATACAAAATCTTCATATTATCAGAAATGCCATGTTTACATGACCTAATTGAGGGCACCAACAGCAAAGATAAGGCTGTGTGGCAGAAGGTCCAAAGGGTCATGTTGCAGGACCTTCCTGACCTAAAGCACACCTTGGACCAACGCTAGGTACAGGTCAGATATACCCAAGTTGGTCCAGGTGAGGTTAATAACGCCCAGCCCCTTGTTATGGCTTTAGTGTTGAAATGGATGAGTTACCATCTGAATGATGACAGCTCAATTCACTTACTCAGTGAATGGGGCTTTGGAACCCATTCAGTTTATGAAATTTCCAGCTTGGGTTGGCCTTGACTTTAATCAAATACTCAAGTTTGGACAATTTCAAAGTATAGTATCCTGTCAGATGGAAGTGTGTGCTTATTGGTGCACCTCAGCTTAGCACAAATTTCTTTAATGGATGATTCCCTCATTTTTGTTAAGTATGATTCTTCATTACCAACCTTCCTCGTTGGTTGTATTCCCTTTAATAGAACTTTCATTATTTTTACATTTTTCCTTATGTTGACTTGGGCAAACCTGTGTGCTGATCTCTTTGAGGAGGTCTCACATAACATCAGCTAATTTGTTTGCCTTAAAATTAACACAGCATCAGGGACACCGCTGGGCCGCCTAGGTTCCCTCCAGACCAAGGCACTCATGCACTCTAGCCCTGTTCAAAGTTTGGCTATGAACGCACCTTTGGGGCACAGCCAGGTCTTGATGTTTGTTTGATCTTTATTAATATTTACCATGTTAACCATCCTCATCCTACATAACTTTAGCTCAAGCATCCCTGCAGGGCTATCCTTTATTTAATACTAATGTCTAGTTCTGTTGTGTTGGTCCTGTGCACCGTGCAACACTACGCTGGGAACTGGAGAGTTATAGACACTCTCCTGACAAGAAAGATTATTTTAGGTATCTATACATCTGTGAAAATTCATTATATAGGCTCATATGATTATCTTTTGATATCTATGTTAAATAAATGTTTATAAATATGATCTTTTATAATTAATTCCGTAAGAGTGTTAAATTTTCCCCCCTGAATTTGTTTACCTTTGATAGCCTTTTTCTGAACACAGTAATTAATGCATAGCAAATTACCAAAACTATAATTTTTTAAGCTATGCTTGACTTGCAATATGATAATACCCCTTATAGTTACATTATAAAGAGTTTTGTCAGTAAACTTAATATATTTGATAAAATATTTTCCTTGTTAGGTTTAAATTCAGCCATGGCAAAATTAATATTTCTTGCTAAGAGGATAGCAATACACGTGGATTTATGTACCATGTCTAGGTCCAACCAAGAAAATCAGTGTAGCTATATTATATAATCCTAGCCTATTAAATCATGTACAGGAAGGTTTCTCTGTACTTTTCTTCCTCCTCTCCTAAAATGATATCACTGTCCTAAACTGATGTAGATATTTATCCTAAGGTCAACCCTTTTCTAGCTATTCTATTAAAAAAGTATAAAAAAGTAAAAAACATGTTAAAGCAACTTTATCTAAATCAGAAAATCTAAAAATCTTTTTAGATGTTGCAGAGGCATCAGATAGATGCACAGGTCATTAAACGCACAATAAGCAAGGTATTTTATTAAGAGAATTTCCTTGGAAGACATACAAAAATCCTTATTTCTTGAAAACATGTTTTATTGATACTAAAATAAAAGAACACTGTAGTATTAAATACTGGCAGTGGTTATATGGCTTGCAAGTGCCAAGTCTTAATGGCCATAGGATTTCAGAATGCTACATCAGAACAAGAAATTTTCTTTCCACTTGGTATAAATTCCCAAGCAAAATTACATGAACATATAAAACAAATTGAATTCACCTGTAGTAGTTTTGCTCCAATGTCCTCAGATTCTCCACCAGCTGCTCCAGCGTGGGGCAGTGGTGAAACTCCCCCGCCATTTTCTGTCCAGCAGGAAAACGCGCTAAGACTGGTTCACCCAGTCACTCCAAACCCATGGGCTGATTCATTCCTCCCAAGGACCTAGACGCCCACCTTGCTCATACCCAAGCGGTACCATGCTGCCCCCTAGTGCTCCCCTGGAGCAACATGCACTACAGCCCAAGGGTCAAATATGGGAAACTTTTCCCATACCACAACCAAGCCATTATTGAAATGGCACAGGTGGTGATGACACCTGCCAGATTTATTGATTTCCACCCCTACAAGGGTATTTCAACCTCAGCTTCACCTGCAAAGCTGACGCTGCCACTGCAGCAACTGTGCCCCTGGTATTCCAGGGCACCCCTCTCCCCACAACTCGGACTTGGCTCCCAGCGGACACCACTTTGGTGGTCCAGTTTTCTGGTTTGCCAACCCACCTCCCCCTGCGGTGCTCCAACAGGAGCTGATGGATGGTTTGGCAGCCTATGGCTCCAACCCCATCTTACAATTTGTGGTCCCAAATGGGGCCGCATGACTTGCTGGGCCTTGGGAATATGCCATGATAAGCCCTGAATTTAATAAAATTGTGATGGCAATTCTGCCATGCACCATTATTCCCTCAGCGCCTGACCATCTGTTTTGGGCCCACGTCGAGGGTGGGCGGATGATCTGTCCATCATGTTTTAAGTTAGACCACTTGAAATGCAAGTGCCCCTTCTCAACCACTTCAGGTGGATCGGATGACTCATCTGCTGACCTCCTATCTGCTGCCCATCCTGTACAATTTCTGGCATGGGGCACAATCCTACCTCCTCCACCCCCAAAGCCTGTTGCTGCAGATGCAGCTGCAGCCACCAATCAGCCTCCTCCTCACCCCAATGCCATAAATAATTCCTCAAATCAAGCATCAGATTGGATCCCAGTTCAATCCCATGCTTCCTCAAATGAATTGACTGAACCTCAACCATATGCTGATTCCCCAATCCAATTCAACCAAAACCCATGGGAATTATTGGCTGAAATTGATGAATCAGGTAAGTTCATTGAAGAACCATATCTGAAAATTAAGCGGTTCATTAATGCAGAATGGGACGCCAAATACCCCTTCAACTTTATACCCCACAGCCAAATGCCAAATCATTTTGCAGTGATCACCAGATTGCAGTCAAAGCAGCTGCAACACCAGATTGTCATCCCCTGTGTAAAGCTGTTGCTAAATCAGTAGTGATACTCAAAGGAGGAATTCCACCTTCAGTTATCCCCACAACCTTAACTCCAAAAAGCAAAATATTAGTGAACCAGTATTACAAAAACACAAATGATGCTATCCAGAACTTGGCAACTATAGCATGAAATCCAAAGGCAAAAATAACCTGAACCAAAATTGCCACATTAATTAAACTCCCAGACGCCTGAATCAAAGCTGAAAAAGCTTTAACTGAATATCTCAGTGCCATTTACCTAGCTGGCAATTTCTATGAAATTCAATTAATAGAGATATTGAACCACATACTGCAGATGCCCCAACGCCATTACTGATGGCCATAACATGCACCCTACTATGGGAGGAAGAAGCTGCTGCCAAAGAGGCTGCCAAAGATGAGCCCCCCACCCCCCTCCCCTTCCGCCATAGAGGGATAAGCAGCTTCTGCTGCCGACCTGGTTGGTCAGTTTTCGAAGCATTTCACTCAATTTGCTCATTAGGGCATTTTGTTTAAACCAAGTAGTTACGTTAGCTTTAAGTATATTTTAGTTCTGGTAATGCCCATCTCCTGGTCGGCTTGCCTCAGATAAATACATCAGAACAAGGATTCCTTCAAAATGGCAATTCTCAATAGATATGCTCTTAAACTCCTAGAATTCTCATTGGTGCAAACTATTGCTAACTGAGAAGAATTAGTAATTTAGGATAGTTGCTTTATATTTATAATAGGCCAGGGAAAAATGCTTAAGGATCAGGGAATTTAATTAAAGGTAGAAATCAGACAATTACAACTAAGACAGTGAAAGATGGTCAAAGAAAATGATAGTAAATCAATTAACAATATTTTACACCAGAATAGGGGTAAGATAGGTAATAAGATATTAATAATAGTTGATTCTAAAACAAAATATGTGGGGCAATTTTATTGATGTATTATGAAATTGAGAGTAGAACCAGTAAAGATTTTATTTAACTGAGGTAAGCTGACCAGGGGACGGACATTACCAAATATACATAAAACTAAGGAAATAACTGACAAATATAAAATGGGCACCCCAGGGTACTCAAGTTACCCCTGTTGCCAGCGGAACTGCCAGTTATGGGGGGTTGGTGCACTACTCTGAGGGGGTTTCCCATGCTATGGAGCAGGTGTGAAGGAAAGGGTCTTTGTGGAGGAACCATAGTGAGAACCATGATTCTATGAGCGCTTTTTGCCTTGGTCTCATATATCCATAGAGACAGGCTTGGAAGTGCTTCAGTAAGTGGACATGGAATCTATTAATAACCTCATGAATGGTTGGGACCGTGCCCTTGAACGCATCTAATGCAATTGTGTGGATTGTCCACATTGCAATGGGTATTATTAGGGAACGGATGGTAGATGGGATTGGTGACTCAATCTGGAGCGTGAAGATGCTCTTTGATATTGAGAATTCATGTTCTTTTTGGATCTTAAGCAGGCGTGCGACTTCCTGCCATATAGCTTTGGTTGGATGGCATGTTTCTAGGTGGTGATGTAGGGGTCCCTCCCCTCCACATACTGCACATGTTTTGTGGAGGGAGTTGGAGCGGTCCGCCATCCTATAGGTCCTTATCAGACAGCACCAGGCGTTTGCTCTTATACTCAGTTGTAGGAGTGGGTGGTGAGTCATTTTCCTAACTGCCTTCTGTGTGGTCAAATCATAGGGAATGTCCAACATATCTAGGTATTCTATCCTAGCTATGTTTGGGGTTGTTGCAAGTATATCTCTCTGGGGGTGGTTTTCTGGGTTTCTTAATTTGAATTGGGGCTGGGTCGTCCCCTTCCTTGTATAGTACCCATGTTCTCTATGGTCCATCCCATATGGTGGATAGTTTGGAGGATATGTTTGAAATGAGGGGAGGTTCCATGCGAACCTGTTGCAGTAGGGTGCTTGGCAAGGTATGAAATTAGTCTGGGTGGACTATGTGGGTTGGTTAATTTGAGCGCCTGTGCAAAGTTATTTCTTGCTGCTCTGGACCAATGTTGTTGTGGGAGGTCTGGAGCAAGGACTTCCTTTATCCAGGTACCTAGGATGTGATTGGCGTGGCTCTCAAAATCTATTAGTCCCATGCCTCCGCTTGAGTGTGGGCCAAATAGTGTTTCCATCCGTATAGGAGGGTGAGAGCCAGGCCACAGCCAGCCCTGGATAAGCGCGCGGATTGAGGCTATAAAGGTAGGTGAGAAGGCGATCGCGTGGGCCTAGTACCACAGTACTGGGAGGATGAGCGAGTTAGCAACTGTAACTCGTCCTGTTAATCCTTGGGTTCTTCCCTTGAGGGAGGCGACGCGTTTGGATACCCGTTGTAACAGGTTACTCTCCATTGTCTCATTAGCATATTCCCCTGATTCTAGCCAAATCACAAGGTGTTGGACAGGAGTGGTGGTGGGAGGTGTTGCAAAGGGTAAAATGATTGGGTTTTTTCTTCGTGTTTTGGTATGAGGTTCTGATGTTGTGGCTCAGTTGTTTGTGTATCTGCCTAAGAGGATGATTTCTGTCTTACTTTTGTTGAGTGATGCATTGCTCACCTTGGAATATTTCTCTAGAATGCATTCCAGCTGTCAGGCATCTTCATTGTTTGCTGTACCTGCTACGCAGTCATCTGCAAAGGCCAGTATCTTGACTGTTGGTTGTCCTTGTGCGGTTATCCCCATAAGATGTGAGTCAGTTACTCGGAGGAGTGGGTCAAAGCTGAAACTGTATAGCAGTGGGCTGAGGGGATCCCCTTGTTTGAGCCCTCTGTGTGGTTTAATCTTGTTTGTTAGGAATCCAGGGCCGCATACAGCCATGGTTGCAGATTCTGTTAGGAGCATCGCCCATTTTATGAATCTTGGTGGGCGTTTGAAGGCATGTAGACATTCTTTTAGGTATGGCCAGCTAACACGGTCATACGCCTTTTCCTGATCCAAGAAGACCAGGGCACCAGTTGCTTTGGATTGGCAAATGTTTGCAACAGAATGAATGTTGTTCCATATTGAACGCCCTGGTATAAACCCAAACTGGTTGGGTGATAGGACGTTAGATGCAATTGCGCCTAATCTAGCTGCTAAAATTTTTGTTAGAATTTTTGTGTCAGTGTTGGATAGTGCAATTGGGCGCCAGTTGGCCAAGTCCAAATTGTCACCCTTTTTATACAAGGTTATAGCGTAGGATTCATGGCCTCCTGGTAATAGGCGTGTTTCCAACAAGCTCTGGTTCATAGACGCCAATAGGAGGGGGGCGATTTGTTGAAAATATTTTTTGTAAAATTTGTAGGGTATCCCAACAGGCCCTGGGCATTTCCTATGTGGTGCACCGCGAATTGTCTCCCTAAAGCTCCTCCTGTGTAATTAGAGATAGTATATTGTAATTCAGTGGTATACTTTGTATCTCAGTAGTTTGTATAAATTCTTTAATCTTTTGTGAATCTGTTGGCATATCACGATATAATTTGGTATAATAGCAGTGTACTTCCGCCTTGACCTCCTCAGGGTCAGTTGCCACAGTGCCATTGGTCTTGCAGACCTGTGTGCATGTGGGCTGGTTTCCGCAGGAGTGGAATTGGTGAAAAAATTATGTCAAACAGGTTTTGCCTTCCTTTATGAACTTACCTTTGTTCAATACTCTGATTCTGTGTTGGTGTTCAAAGCTGAGATTGTTAAGTTGGGCAGATATTTCTGCCCATTTGTGTCCCCAGTTGGGGCTATAGCCAGATCTCAGAATATTTATTTCCAGGTGGTCTAGTTCTGCCAAGGTACACTTGATTGTGGCTGTGTCCGCGGTGTACTTACGTGATGCAATATGTCAGGTTTTGTTGATTAAATCCTTTTTGAAATTTTCCCATGTTACAATGGGATCTGAAGTGAATGGGGCTGTAAATTCTGGGTTCATAGCCTTGTTTTTGACCCGATCAGATATCTCAGGCAATTTTATATTTTCCAGGTGAAGCTTTCTCCAAGGCGACACCTGTGTGTGGGATTGGGTTGGTGCTAACTGCACCATAACTAATCGGTGGTCAGAAAAATTGATCTTTTTTATTGTAAATTTGGAGATTCATGAGCGGTGGGATTGTGGGATGAGGATGTGGTCAATGTGACTCATCAATATGAGTGCTCCCTCATGTATGTTGGGCCACGTCATGTGGGGAAGGAGTAGTGAACTGGGGGGAAGAGCATCCTGTAAGCCAAGAGATGCCTTCATTGTGCGAAATTCAATGTGTCCAGGTGGGTATCCCCTGGGATTAGGCCATCAAATCATATCAGGGTTATCCCAGCAGTTGAAATCGCCTAACATAATGGTATCTGGTGGGAGGGTGAGAGTAGGAATGTTTTCAAAAAATTGTTTTCTCTCAGTTGCAGTGCATGGTGCATAGATACATGCTATTGGAATTATTTCCTCTTGGCATGTGATTGTTGCTACCAGGACTCGACCTTGCAAGTGTGATGACGAATTTGTAATTTTAAATTTTTTGTTGTTTTAGACAATCACCCCACAGTGAGACGTCCATACTGATTGTAATGGTGCGACCCTGGTTGACCAGGATCCTTCTTCCCCTTGTAGACAGTGAGTTTCTTGGATGGCCAAGATGTCTAAAAGAGGTTTTTGCAGGAATTCTAGCTTTTTGGCTTGGGATGTATGAGCCCTGGCTCCTGCGATGTTTAGCATCCCTATTGACACTGAGGTGCCCGTGGCGCCTCAGGAGTGGTTGGGAGGGCCCTCTGGCCCTATCCCAATGTGGCTCATTTTGGCCATGATCTGCGTCTGTACTCCAACTCTTTCACTGCCATTGTTGGTTCCCTTGATCTGACCCAATGATTCAATGGAATTGCAGTTTTTTGCATTTGTGTCAACTTTTCCCGCACAGGTCTTGTGTTGATTTGATGCGGATTGTTGATTGGATTAATATTTTTGAGGTTCAACTTTGGTGAATTGTGCACTGCATTTTCGCCCAAATTGCGGTTGCATTGTTCCTCAGTATGTGCATGACTGATGTCACTTTGTGACTCAGTCAGGTTACTGTGAAAATTTTCAACCTGGGCATATTGTTCTGTTTGGTTGGTTCAGTGAGTATCCAAAAATCTATCCCAAATTTGTCTGGGGTTAATGGCAGACTCTGCATGTGCCGCCGCTTTGGCCGCTGCTCGCTTGTGGGCTTTTTGTGCCCTTTACGCTGTTTGCTTGTAACTGGTTCCATGATGGAGTATAGTCCATCTTCACCTCAGAGGAATGGGTGGTGACCATCAGCCATTTTAGCGAAGTTTTCATTAGCTTCGTCCATTGCTTTCTCACAATAATCATTTTCCATTAAGCCCTCTTTCACAGGGCATGCATGTTCCTTGTGGCCCTGTGAGCCACAGTGGTTGCAAATGGGCAGTGCGCATTCCAATGTAACTTGGAATGTGGCTGACTGGCCCCCATCTTTGAAGTGAAATTCTGCTGTGTGGGGAATTCTGGTTAAGTCCTCTTCCACTTCTGGGAAGGGGTTGATTACAGCAATAGCTTTGCCCATGCACATATTTGGGCATCAGACGAAATTTCTGTAATTCAAGTTGCTGAATTTCTCCATAGGCCATGAGACCTTTGCGGAGCTCCTCCTCAATTACCTTATGAGGAAGGTTGGTGGGGAGGAAGTCAAAAGAGATGAACAAAGTTTTACTTTGTTCCATCTGGTGCGCATGGTGCGCACAATTTTTTTGCCCTCAGGGAGAGCAATTTCCACACAGACTTTTGCTGCAGCATCAGCTTCATCAGCTGTTTCAAACCAATATTGATCCAGCTGCAGCCCATGTTGTTGTTGGCTATGTACACCGCGTGAGGGAAAAGTGAGGGCTGTGCCTCACATGTTTTCTCCCACAGGGTTGGTGACTCATCCCCAAGGAAGAGTCTGATCCCGTGTTCCACCTTTGACAAAGGCTGGTTGAATTGAATGTACATATATTGTGCATGCTTTACAGTGAATACCATAAACCCAGATGGTGTCTGAGTTTGCGATTTCTTTGAAGATTGGGTTCCTGGTCCCCCTCCAGAGCGTTTATTGCCCTTAGTTGCACCATTAAGTGCACCACTCACTGTGACGCTCGCCCATGTTGTATTATTTTTATTGATAAAGTCACCCATCTTTCCTGTGTGTGATTATCCAAATTTGCTGTTTAAATCAAATTGTAGTAACTAAAAAGATTGTTACAAGAAAGAAAGGATGAACCAGTTAAGATTAAAGATTCTATCTTAATTCATAATTGACAGTAATCAGAGGTACCAAGGTGAGTTAAATCAATATTAATCAAGTACTACATATTAGCAACTACATGTAAAAATATAGGCGCATGGATGAGATAATATGTAGTAGTAAATACTTTAGATCATTATCATTGTAGCATAAAACAATTAAACCCTCTACTACATATTAGTTACTATAAATTTAATTAAATTTATAATCAATCAGATGGTTAGTTAGACCAATTGTAATATTTTTCTCATTTAACCAACCATCAGGGAACAAAAATAAGTTGGGGTAGGTTGGTTATTAATAAACTGTACATATGGCCATAGCTTTGCTGTCACTTTTTAAGGAACTTAGCATGAACCTGTTTAATAAGGTAGCCCTTAGTGGATCTTTAGTGTGTAGTTATAAGAGGATGTCTTATTAATGTTATCATTGGTCCTTTCCACATATGCTCCAATCTTCTAATGTTTTAAAGCATGGCTATCATAATTAAGAACAATCTTCCTATTCCAAGGATATGTAAAGTCCGTTAATCCTCATTATCACGCTCCCTAGACTCAATTTTCCAAGCCAGTGCATTGGAGTATAATTTTCTTTGTAGTTAAATTAATGTTTGTGTGAATTTTTAAGATATTAGATAAAACTCATGTTTTCTTCATTGACATATGATTGTAAAATTGAAGGTAGCGCGGCATCCCAGTATAATAACTAAAATGGTGAGTTCCCTAATATTAAGTGATAGGCAATACTATATGCAAAAATGTCAGATTGCAATAAGAGTTTCCAATTGGATGCCTTGCCAATAATCAACTTATATAGCATGTAAATGGGAGTACCATTTACTTATTTTATGATGCCATTGGTCTCAGAGTGATAGAGCGTAGACAATAACCTCATATACAAATCAAAGTATTGAGTTTAAAAACAATTTAAGACATAAAGTTAGTCCCACTGTAAGTTTTAGTAAGCTGTAGGAAGCCTTGTCAATTAATTTTTATATTTTATTTGAGGTGGGCCAACCTGGGGATGATACTGCACCAATTAAAGGATCAAAGAAATGGGAAAGGAGGATAAAACCTGAAAACCTCCACGTGCAATGTATTATAGGCCAGGAACTCCATGGAGCGCCTTTGCTATTCACTATCTTTGTTTAAAGCATATGTGCGCAACTCCAACACAGTCATAATTGTCCCCTACCAAAGTTCATTATTAGGATCAAAATCGGGGAGGCAGTGGTAGTGGCTCCATATTATACCACTGGGGTATCCTCCCCTCTTGTCAATTTATTATGTTTTCAAAATAACTTAGCTATCATTATAAAGACCAAGTCCTTAACTGCTTTGGCCTCAACCCATTTAATGAGTTGATAATTGTCACATTTATATACTTAAAATTTACCAACAACTGTTGATCAATGGGATAACAATATCAGAAAATGGTGTTCCAGGTGAAATTGGGTTTCATTAATTGATAGGAAGTAGCTTTTAATAAGGAGCTTTATCTTGACACTCTTTACAACAGCTAAGCGTCTCATGGGTATTGGAAGCATTGTTTCTCAAAAATATGTTTTTTAAACTTTAAATCTCTTTTATATTGTTTATATCCTTTTAAAATATGGGGTGCAATAATTAATACAGTTTTATCAGTGATCCTAGGAAATAAATAGTGTTAGTAAGCAATTACCTTGTAAAGTTTTTTGTTCATAAAAAATGTTAATTTTCCTCAACTTACCCAACATAAATTAAACTTCCTCTAGTTTATTACCATATTTCTGAGTTATCCTTTTGTTAAACAACCATCAGCTAATCAGCTGCCAAGGATATGGTGGGCATTCAAGAGAGGCAATTAGTGTTTTTGTGTTTAGTAATGGGCCAGTGCTGAATTTTCAAGTTCAAGGATTGTAGTTTTAAAGCTTATTGGGCCAGCCACCCTTCCAGCCTTTTCAGATTCTGTAACCAGCACAAAGAGGCATGGTAAGTGATCAATGTAAAATGTACTTTATAAATCCTAAACATTAATTGTCTACATGCATAGTTTACTGCTAAACAAAGTTTTCTCATAATAAAATAGCTATGTTCATTTAGATATAGCATTCATCTGAAGTAAGCATGGGATGCTCAACTCCCTCATAATCAATTTGCCATAATACTGCACCTACAGTGGTGAGGAATGTATCCATCTGATTGTGAAACTGTTAATCAAAGATAAGTACACAAGTATCAGTTTTAGTGTGACAAAGCCT
>JAKSZP010015179.1:0-36717 GCA_022478985.1 Massospora cicadina
GACTACCGCAAGCTCAACAGCATTTCAAAAAAGGACTCATATCATTTGCCACAAATTGATGATGTGTTGGACCAGTTGGGGGAGATTGTTACTTCTCCGCAATGGATTTAATATCTGGCTATTGGCAGATCAAGTTACCTGTGGTGGAACAAGAAAAATGCGCCATTACACATCAAAGGGGCTTTTTCAACCAACACATATGCTACAAGGGCTGTGTAGTGCCCTTGCTACTTTCCAACGGGCAATGGACACTATCCTTGGCAATTTGAAGCTGTCATGCGTTCTTGTATACCTTGACAATATTAACATTTTCTCCCGCGCATTTTCAGAGCACCTTAGCCATTTGGAAGAGTATCCCGCTGGTTGGCTGAGGCCAACATTAAAATTAAGCCCCAGAAATGCCACTTTTTCAAGGATCAGCTAGAGTACTTTGGGTTTGTAGTTGATGCAACAGGGCTGAGGCCCCAACCAGCTAAGGTGGAGGCCATTCAGAAAATGACTACACCAAGCAGTAAATGAGATATACAAGTATTTTTAGGAATGGTTGGCTACTATCAAAGCTTCATACCTAACTTTAGTTGTATTAGAGGTTTATTGTTTGAGTTATTAAAAAAGGATGCTACGTTTGCATGGATGGAACACTGTCAACGCTCCTTTGATACTCTTTGAACAGCATTGATCAAGGCGCCAGTGCTACATTACCCTAATTTCAAAAAGGAATTTATTGTACAGGTGGATGCATCTCTTTCCGCTGTGAGGGCAGTTCTGTCTCAAAAAGATGATGAGGGGGAGGAGCACCCAGTGGTGTACTGCATCTGAATCCTGAATTGCCATGAGTGAATTTATACTGTGACTGAGCAGGAGTGCTTAGCAGTGATTTATTCATATAAGCAATTCTGAATATATTTGCATGGGTAAAATTTAAAGTTTAAATGGAAACGCCTCATTATGCTGGCTGCAGAACCTTAAGGAACTGGAGGGATGGCTAGCACGATGGGCCCTTAAACTACAGGTTTACAACTTTGAGATCCTTCAACGACCAGGAGCAAAACACCAGAATGCTGATTGCTTGTTGAGGCTCCCAACTATTGCAGTTACAGAAGATCTGAGCAATATTATGTATGACATGATGCTCAGCGGAAAGTACAATGATGAGCCGCCCCAAGTCATCAAGGCGTTGAATGAAATGCGAGCCAATACTTTCCAGCGGAATGGTGAGTTGTACAATCAGATCAGCAACTTCACAGTAAATTTCCTGTGACCTTCAACGCAGCCTAACATTATCATGAGTGCACATAGGGCAGTTGGGTATAGTGGTGTGCTTGAGATGTTAAAATTTTTGTGGCCTTGTTATTACTTGGAAAGCATGAACTTTGATGTGCTTAATACTATCTCCTCCTGTCACCAATGCCAAGTGGAAAAGCTGTTCCACTGGAAGACCTCATACCAGTTAGTAAAGCCACACTTTGCTTGGCATACAGTTTCCCTTGATGTCATCAACCTCTACCAATGGGAGCTAATCAGTCCAAGTATATCCTGGTGGCAATTGACCACTTGACCAGTTGGGTTGAGGCACAGGCCATTTGGGATCTGGGGGCAGTTACTGTGGCTAAGTTTGTAATTGAATGCATCATTCAGTGTCATGGTTGCCCGCAGTTTATCCTTACCAACAACAGCACTAATTTTACCTCTCACATACTTCCCAAACTCAACGAAATGATGAACATCTGTGGGGCTCTAAAAATTCCATATCACCCCAAGTCCAACGGAATGGTTGAACGGGTTAATGGGACCCTGGTGAACATTCTCTGGAAGTTGGTTACTGATAGGCCCTCCAATTAGAGCACCCTCCTTTCTACCACAGTGTTCATCTACAACATTAGCTAACATTCTGCCATGGGGAAAAGCCAATTCCAATTGCTTTATGGATGGCACCCCGCTCTTCCCACACTTCTATATGCCTGTGTAGAGGACACTGGCAGAATGGATCCGCAACACTATTTGACTACTCTAACAAATACGCTGATTAAATTACAAACTAAAGCATACTCATTCAGCTTAGCCAAGAAAATTAAAAAACAGGCTGCCAATCAGGTATGGCGAAGTGGCCTAGAAAAGTTCAAAGATGGAGACATGGTCCTATTCCATGATCAACATGGGTTCAGCCAGAAACACAAGCTGGCCAGTATCTGGGTTAGGCCCTTCAAAGCCATTGAGAAGACAGGTATGGATGAATATATATCAAGGACCCCTCTAGCAGTTGGATCATCAACTGAGTGCATGAAAAGTTCCTCCGGGCATATAAGCAATAGGAGCCTTATCATCCAGTCCAGGAGGGGGTAATGTCACAATTATGATATTACTGGATGATAAGCCCTAGTCATTATGGAAGAACAGATGGAATCTACCGAGTTTGATATAAGTTATGATAATTTGAGCACCTTGAAATGAGGCAATATTGGGTTGTTGGGAAATCGCCTCAAATTAGGCGTCATGAGATTAACAAATGAAGAATTGGAAGAACTAATGAGATATGGCGAATTAAATTACTAAGCCATGAAAGCAGTGTCATCTGAATTCACTATGATATAAGTGAGATGAAATGATTGAGGAAGGAGGTTGTTAATAGTTTAGAGTGAGCGAAACAGCAAGGATCCATTGCGTTTATTATATTAAATAAATAAGTATAGTGGGAGCAAGGGCTCCATATTTATTAAATAAGTTTTTTTGTTGTTTTAAGGGCAACGATCCTCATATTGTTGGTCCTATTGCTCAGTGGTTCAAACCCTGCGCAATATTGCTTACAGCGTATCCCAACAAAAATGCCAATTTTATAACATTGGGTTAGAGAATCCCAATTCACTTCACCTCTAGTGGAGTGCCAAATGATCCAGTGCATATGGGGAATATCAATCTAGCTTATAGCGACAGAGTAATCCCAGTGTGCTACCATTGATTAAAGGGAAAACCTGAGCCCTTCCTCAACAGATTTATGAATATCAAGGGCTGCCTCTCAGAGATACTGGGCCTATATCTATTCCATCAGGGCATCAAGTTATAGTAAACACTGACTTGGTGATAGAAGTTCCAGATGGACTCTATGGAGAGGTTATTGGGCCATATCAGCAATCATGGCTTAAGCTCCACATGGCCCCAGACATTATATTACAAGGGCAGGGGGAGATCAAAGTTTTACTTGCAAATCTCCAAAAGTATCACTGCAAATCTGCCGCCACCAAATAGTGGCATATTTGCACTTAATCCCCATTGAGAAGGTTCTTTTGGTTCATGAGTTTGGGTCATTGGAGGAATTTGGTCTGCCTTTCGAACCACAGCTCAGTGTAATGGCAGTCATATTGTGCAATGAATTAATGGGGTTGTTGAAACCACAGAAGGATCAGGCTATCACTTTATTTCAAAAATATAAGGAGATTTTTGCTGTTGATGACTATGATTTAGGATGTGTGCAGGGGGTAGTTCATAGGCTAGACACTGGAGATCATCCTCCCATCCAGTCAAGACTGATCCACCAATCTAGTATGGTGGAAGAAGTGGTAACTGAGGAGGTGTACAAGTTATTAGAGCAAGGGATGCTTAAACCATCAAAGAGTCCATGGGCTTCTCCTGTTATATCATAAAAAAGAGCGGTACTAACTGTGTAGTAATTGATTACTGAAAGCTCAAAAGCATCACTAAAAAAGACTCATATCCCTAAACAAGGATTAATGACCTTTTGATTGGCTAGGGGGAGCTCGTTTTTTACAGCAATGGACCTGATCTCAGACTACTGGCAAATTGAGTTGCCAGCGGCAGAACAGGAGAAATGCGCTGTAATTAAGTCTAAAGGTCTTTTTCAACCAACCCAGATGTCGCAAGGGCTGTGTAATGCTCCAGCTACATTTCAACGGGCAATGGACACTATTCTTGGGGACCTAAAGCTGTCATGCATCCTTGTATACCTTGATGACATTAACGTTTTCTCCTGAACCTTCTCTGAACATGACCATTTAGAAGCAGTATTCCACTGACTCATTGAGGCCAACATCAAGATCAAAACTCAGAAATGCCATTTCTTTAAGGACCAGCTGGAGTACCTGGGGTTCATGGTTGATGCCATGGGGCTGAGACCTTAACTGGACAAGGTAGAAGTTATTCGAAAAATGACCCCACCCAACAGCAAGTGGGATGTACAGGTATTATTAGAAATGGTTGGCTATTTTAGTGCTTCATCTATAACTTCAGCTGTGTTGGGGGCCCACTTTTTGAGTTATTAAGAAAAAACACTATGTTCAAATGGATGGAACGTCAGTAACATGCTTTTGATATGCTTTGAATGGTGCTAATCAGTGCACTGGTGCTACGCTATCCCAATTTTGAAATAGAGTTCATCACTCAGATGGATTCATCTCTATCCGCTGTGGGGGCAGTCCTATCCCAAAAAGACAAGGAAGGATAAGAGCACCCCATAACATACTGCAGTCATAGCTTGAACAGCCATGAATGCAATTATACCATGACTGAGTGGGAGTGCTTAGCGGTGATCTACGCCTATAAGCAATTTTGGATGTATTTGCATGGGATGAAATTCAAAGTTGTAATGGATCATGCCTCACTATGCTGGTTACATAATCTTAAAGAGCTGAAAGGGAATCTGGCCTGATGGGCTTTTAAGTTGCAGACATACAATTTAGAAATTCTTCACTGACCTAGAGCTAAACACCAGAATGCCAATTGTTTATCAAGATTACCCATGATTGCAGTTACAGTGGATCTGAGTGAAACAATGTTTGATAAGATGCTTAGCGGCAAGTACAACGATGAACCACCACCAGTCATCAAGGTATTGGACAGAATAAGGGCCAATACATTCCAGAAAAATGGGGAATTGTATAAGCGGATATGGGACACTATTGTGAATATCCCAAGACCTTTCTCCCGCCCAACTATTATTATGAGTGCACACCAAGCGGTTGGACATGGTGGAGTACATAAGACCATGGAATTACTGCAACCAAGGTTCTATTGGGAAAGAATGAACTTTGACGTGCTTAAGACATTTTTCTGCTGCTATCAGTGCCAGGTGGAAAAACCATTTTGCCAAAAGACATCATACCGGTTAGTGAAGCTGCACCTTTCCTGGCACACCATTTCAATAGATGTTGTGGGTCCCCTCCCAACAGGGGCAAACTGGTCCAAATGCATCCTGGTAGCGATTGACCACTTGACCAGGTGGGTTGAGGTGTTACCAATACACAATCTGGGGTGCTAACAGTGGCTAAGTTTGTTATGGAATGTATAATTCAGTGATATGGCTGCCCCCAGTTCATCCTTACTGACAACAGAATGAACTTCACTTCACACATCTTACCTAAGCTCAATGAATTGATGGGCTTCCACAGAGTTCTGACAACCCCCTATCACCCTGAATCTAATGGAATGATTGAGCGAGTTAATGGTACCTTGGTGAACATACTTTGGAAATTGGTGATGGATCGACCTTCTGATTGGACCTCTCTCCTTTCTACTGTCATTTTCGCTTACAACATTAGATTTCATTCTGATATGGGGAAAAGTCCTTTCCAACTATTGTATGGATGGCACCCTGCACTTCCAGCACTGCTCTATTCATGCATAGAGGATACCAGCGGAATGGATCCTCATTGGTATTTGACTAACTTAGTGAAAACGCTGACCAAACTGCAAACTGAAGCATACTCATGCAGTTTAGCAAGGAAGATTAAGGCTCAGGCAGCTGATAAAGTATGGCGTAGTGGCCTCACTCAATTCCAAGATGGAGATATGGTTTTGTTTCATGACCATCATGGGTTTGATAGAAAACACAAGCTGGCCAACATCTGGATTATTACATTTGAAGTTACAGAGAAAACTGGGGTTGACGCTTATACCATCAAGGATCCTGCAAGTGGTTGTATAATTAGCCAAGTGCATGCAAAGTTCCTCTGACCATATAAGCAATAGGAGCCATATCATCCAGTCAAGGAGGGGGTAATGTCACGATTCTGATATGACTGGACGATAAGCCAGGAATTTCTAGGGTGGATTGGAAAGAATATGCCGAACATGACATTGGATTTGATCATTTAAGTGCCTCAAGATAAGGTGATAAATGGATATAATGAGTTATTGATTATGCCTTCAAATAAGGTGATAAGGCAATGTTGACATTTGATAAATATGAATAGATTGCCTACAATTAGGGTGATAGAGTGCTAAAAGAATGACAAGCTGAGATTGAGGAGAATCAGCGGAATATAATAGTTCAAGCTATGAGAGTGGTACCTTCTGAATCCAATATATATAAGCGAGATGGGCAATTGAGAAAGGATAGATTGTCTAGGGTAGAAAGAGTAAGTGGACTAGGAAGGGGCTGCTCAGATTATTTACAATAAATGAATTGTTTTAAGGATTTTGCTCCCATTTGTTATATTTATTATTTTAAGTGTGCTCCAAGGGGCTGACAATCCTCATATCATCATTCCATTGCTCAGTGGGTTGACTCTGTGCAAAAACTTTTACAGCGTATCTTAATCAATTCCACCAATTTTACAACACCCCATGTGTTTAATAAAGATCCCTCAAGACCAACCTTCCTTGTTGATTGACTTACTTAATAAAATCCCATTGGATTTACTTTTTCTGCATAGTCCTTGGGCAAACCTGTGCACAGACCTCCTTGAGGAGGTCTCCAACAATCTAGGACATTATATTTTATCTAAAAAAATGACTGAATCTGGTGCACAACTAGGCTATCCCAGTCCCCTCCAGATCAAGGCACCCAATCACCTCAACATGTCTCTGCACTTATTTATGGACTCCTCCTTGGGGTCCAACCAAGTTATGCCATTTATTGTCTATCTAGTCATCTATTATGTATTGTACACCCTGTCCATGGGTCCCCTGTGCTCTGGTACCTTCTGTGATGCCTTGTTCTCACTCTTACTAGTGACTAGTTTCCATGTGATGTGGCTGTGTATACCACACCACCTCTCTGGAAATGATAGAGTTACAGATACTCTCCTGTCAGTTTTATTGGTTTATCTATAAAATAAAATCTAAAATACTTAATATAAATTGTTTGTTTTCTAACTGAGCGATTCCAGGTAATACCATAATCTATCTATAATATATAATAGAAAAGTATGTGTGTATGTATATATGATCCTATTATTCTGATTAGTCAGTGGCTATTCTTAGGCAATGCATTATTTTGCTGAATGAACTTTATTGATTTAAGAGTAACCATGCTCAGGCAGTGCATTAAATACTAAGTACTTATAATGTTATAGAAAATCATTTTAAATAAAAAAACTCAATTACATTCAATATTATATAAGTTGTAAAGATTTATATCTATATTGGATATATATTTTATATAGATTTACAGATAACTTAGAAACTTATGTTGCAAGTAATTAATTTTTGACTAAAAATAAAATTGATGATCCAACATAGTTATCAAAGCTACTATAATTATAATTTATGTATGTTTATTTTGTTTTGATTTAGACTATAAGATGTTAAGTTTTACATTTTTGAGTAATCATCAAGTTCAATATAAGCGCTTACATCTTAGGATATGTTTCTTGACTATTAATTGTCCTTCATCTCAAAAAATAACTTTTTTATTTGCTTTTTCTTATTATAATTTAATATTAACAGTTAAGTTGTTTCCCCTAAATTATAAAATATTTGCAACAAGTTAGTCCAAAAGTGGTTCAGTAAATTAAAATATGATATGTCACATAGATACACATAGTTTTTCCGCTTGGCATAACTCTCCAAGCAAAATTACATGAATTAATAAACAAATTGAATTTGCCCATTGTAGTTTTGCTCCAATGTCCTTAGATTCTTTGCCAGCTCCTCCAGCGTGGGGCAGCGGCATAACCCCCTCCCCCCACCATTTTCCATCCAGCAGGAAAACGCGCTAGGACTGGTTCACCCAGTTATTCCAAACCCATGAGATAATTCATTCCTCTTAAGGTCCTTGACGCCCATCTTGCTTGCACCCAAGCGGTACCTCGCTGCCTTCTGGTGCTCCCCCAGAGCAACATGCACTACATCCTAAGGGTCAGTATGGGAAACTATTCCCATACCACGACCAAGCCATTTATCAAAATGGCACAGGCAGTGATGACACCGCCAGGTTTATAGATTTCTGCCTTACAAGGGGTATTTTGACCTTGGCTTCACCTGCAAAGCTGATGCTGCCACTGCAGCAACTGTGCCCCTGGTATTCCAGGGCACCCCTATCCCCACAACTCAGACCTGGCTCCCAGCAGACACCACTTTGGTGGTTCAGTTTGCTGATTTGCCCACCTACCTCCCCCCTGAAGTGCTCCACCAGGAGCTGATGGATGGTTTGGCAGCCTATGGCTCCAACCCTATATTACAATTTGTGGTCCCAAATGGGGCCACATGACTCACTGGGCCTCAGGCACATGCCACAATCAGCCCTGTATTTAATAAAATTGCTGTGTCAATTCCACTGTGCACCGTTATTCCCTCAGTGCATGACCATCTGTTTTGGGCCCATGTCAAGGGCAGGCAGATGATCTATCCATCATGTTTCAAGTTGGACCACTCAAAATGCAAGTGCCCCTCCTTAACCACTTCTGACGGATCAGATGACTCATCCACCAGCCTCCAATCCACTGCCCACCCTGTACAAGTTCCAGTATGGGGCACGTTCCTACCTCCCCCACCCCCAAAACCAGAAGCTGCAGCTGCACCTGCAGCCACCAATCAGCCTCCTCATCACCCCAATGCCACAAATAATTTCTCCAATTAAGCATCAGATTGGATCCCAGTTTGATCCCATGCTTCCTCAAAATGAATCAACCAAACCTCAACCATACGCTGATTCCCCAATCCAATTCAACCAAAACCCATGGGAATTATTGGCTGAATTTGACAAATCAGGTAAGCTCATTGAAGAACCATTTCTGCAAATTGAGCGGTTTGTTAATGCAGAATGGGATGCCAGATACCCCCTTGACTATATACCCCACAGCCAAATGCTGAATTGTTTTGCAGTGATCACCAGCTTGCATTCAAAGCAGCTGCAACACCATATTGTTGTCCCCTTTGTAAAGCTGTCGCTAAATCAGTAGCAATGCTCACAGGAGGAAATCCACCTCCTGTTATCCCCACAACCCTCACCCCAAAAAGTAAAATCACAATGAACCAGCTAAACAAAAATGTTAATGATGCTATCCAGAACGTGGCAAATATAGCATGGAATCCAAAAGCAAAAATAACCCAAACCAACATTGCCACATTTGTTAAACTCCCAGATGCCTGCATCAAAGCTGTAAAAAGCTTTAACTGAAAATTTCAGTGCCATTTACTTAGCTGGCAATTTCCATTGAATCCCAATTATTAGAGATATCAAACCTCATGCCGCAGATTCCCCAACGCCATTACTGTCTGCCGTGACATGCACTCTACTATGGGAGGAAGAAGCTGCTGCCAAAGCTGCTGCCAAAGATGAGCCCCCTGACCCCCTCCCCTTTTGCTATAAAGGGATAAGCTGTTTCTGCTGCCCACCTGGTTGGTTGTTTTTTTTAAGCGTTTCACTCAATCCGCTCATTAGGGAGTTTTGTTTGAACCAATAAGTTACATTAGTTTTTAGTTTAGTTTTAGTTTTGGTAATGTCCGTCCCCTGGTTGGCTTGCCTCAGATAAATATACACATATATACACATATATACACATAGTGATTTTCAATAGAGAAGTTTTGGTTAACGGTTTGGTGGTATTTGATTGATCCAATAAATTTATTTATACTAGCTGGATAGTTATTTTTTTGGTCAATTCAATAGATCCAATAGTTTCAGGTAAAAGTTTTATTATTTTTAATAGTTAAATTGGATTTAGCTGAGAGTTGGTGATTTTTGATTGACTGATAGTGCTTGATTTTATTTGGTTTAATAGTTAGTGAAATTTGTTTCTTTCTTACATTCAATTGATTCTGACTGAGTGGTTGGTAGTTTTTTGGTTGATTTGATAGGTTCTTTGGCTTTACCAAGTAGTTTGATTATATTAGTAATTCATTAAGGGATAATTGGTTTTTGGCTAAGTGGTTGGTAGTTTTTAACTGATTTGATAGGTTCAACTGATTTGGGTAAGTGGTTGGTGATTAATCATTTTGATATGCTCAATGGTAATGAGTAAGCAGGTTTGTATTACTTTTAATATATGTAGGAATCCAGCTTAGGAGTGCTTGCTGGTGCTTATGCCACTGTATCCCACAAAAGATTAAATAAAATTTTATAAAAATACTAATAAAAACTTGGGTTTTTTATTGTTTTTATTTCAGCATGGGTTATATGAGAAAAAATAGATCCCTAAATATCCACCCAGTCCATATTTAAACTGATTTTGAGGGTTGAGAGAATTTGGGGATAGTTTTGGAATAACTGCATTGCATTCCAAATTAGGAAATATGCAAAACTCTTTTATCAGATTGTGGGAGATGTGAATTACTGTTTGGGAAATTAATAATTGGGGTTTTGGGGGACCATCTAGTACTAAAAAAATAATTGGGGTTTTGGGGCAAGACATACCCATGTAGTAATAATTTTTATGAACTTAAATCAATCACTGCTAGCAAAAGTATTTTCACCTTGGGGGACCTCTGCCACCCTTATAAAAGAGGATGGTCCCCGTATAGGTGCTTTAAGGGACTTGGTGATGGTTGGGGTTTTACCTTTCACTGGTTGCCCCAAAATTCGTCATGTGGTCATAGTAATCTGACCATTTGATTTTCCATTTGGTGCCCATGCAGGAGTCAAAATGGTGTTACCCTGATTAATGGGGTTCCACTGAGAATTGGCCATGGTCTTTTGGCTAATTTCCGCGAGATTTTTGTTAACATTATTATTAAAATCGCCTTTGGGATTATCAGAAACTTGTAAATGGCTGAAATTTCCTTGTTTTGGCTGAATTTGACCCAAGACATTCTTCCTCTGCAGCTGAGAGGGCAAATGTAAGACAATATAAAACCTAAATTAATCAGGTCAAATTTTTCTGAGAATAAATAAACCCAAACACCGCTGGGTGTCAAGATTCTGATATGACTGGATGAAAGACTAAAATAGCTATGGTGGATTGAAGGAGAATCTTCCAACCATGATAATAGTTATAATTATTTGTGCGCCTTGAGTTGAGGCAATTTTGAGTCAAAAAAGGGTTTTATTGGATAGCCTCCAAATAGGACAATAAGGCAATGTCAACATTTGACAAAAATTGAGTAAGAATTTCAAACTTAGGTGATAGAAAATTGAATAACATACTCTTCAGGAACCAATGAGATATGGCAAAAATGAATAGCTAAGTCAAGGAAATGGTATCATCTGAAGTTGTTAAGATATAAGTGAGATGAGATGATTGAATGAGGAGGATTGCTAGTAGTTTTGAGCAAGCAGAACAGCAAGGATCCACTTTAAATATTAAATAAATAAAAGAGTGCTATTGGGCAATTGCTCCATATTAATTAGAAATTTATCATGTTCTTTCAAGGATGACAATCATCATATCATCAGTACTAATGCTCAGTGGGCTTAGTACTGTGCAAAACCCCTTTGGCGTATCTCCAAGATACCACCAAAATTATAACAGTGATGCTCACTACAGGGGGCCATTGATAATGAAAAAATAAAAATTTCTCAGTTGCCAGACATGTTGCATCAGGCTTGCTTTGACAAGGGACCTTCCTGACACGCTGCACCAGTTGTCTATGTTGAACTCAAGTTTGCATTAGATGCTGTGCTCAAATGGAAGGAGGAGCTTCTGCAGAGTTTTGTATTAATATGCTGCCTCTGTTTGATTGTGATTAAAACATCCATGGATTCTTTAAGTTATTTGAGTTTGCAGCAAAAGGAGCATCAGATTGACATAAAGCAAAATTGTTAATAGACACCTTGGAGGTTGGAAGCGCTGGTAAGTTTATTTGCTATCTTTAAAACAGTTCTGTTACCTATCAAGAAGTGAAGAAAACTGTGCTGCAGTTGTTTGGAGGAACCGCAAAGATGTTACAGCAGAAGGTAGAGTTTTTGACCATTGGGTTTCAGTGTAATGAGACTCTCACCACGTTTTCTGAACAATTTATGGTGGAAGCCCACGTGTTAATTGGGGCAGGGACTTCAACCAAATCCGATGTATGCATAGCAATGATCTCCACAGTGAAGCCATACCTTAATCTTTACAGTGTCATGGCTCTGTATTTAGAGGATGGCATACCTTTGATTAAGGTTTGTTCAAATTTTGCACCATCTATCTGTTACTTTTCCTCCACCCAATAACTGAGAGGAACCATACTGCATTCATTGCCAAAATTTTTTATTTGGTAAAATTATCCCACTCCGTTCAAAGTCCACCTAGAAAGCCATGGCCTTATTATCACTACGCGCCTCACCCTCTACCAAGTTACCATCAACAGTTCAACTATTGGGAGTGGCCTGTTTACACTGAGATACCCCAGTTCAACTTTTGGTGTGGACCATCTTACAACTATTAAGGGCACAAATCCTATGGGGTCAATTGTTTTAAATGTGGCTGCCCTGGGAACCTGGAACAAGGTTGCCCCAAGTGTTGGGTTTATTAACAACCATAGGATCAGTACAATCAGGAAAAATTGGAGCAGAATAGAGATAGGACTCTGTCAGAAATTTGCTATCCCAGCTTCAAGAAAAGAATTTTTTGGGTCAAAATAAGCCAAAAGGGGAGAATGTCAGACATTTACAATTTTGCGATGGTAGTAAGAGTGTTTTAAGTAATAATAATGGGATTATCAGCCAAACGACCCTGGTCAATTCCCATTGGAACCCCACAAATTAGGGTAACAATTTCACAAATACTAAATGGGCAACTACCACTGAATTGGGCAGTAAGATTGCCTTATCCATGCAGGGAAACCAGGGAAACCCATTGAAGGGTCCTCCTCAGGGCAATATCTAGTTTAATCAAACTTTTAAGCGGGAACCACCCCCTTTTTTAGGCTTGTCAGGGGTACCCCAAGTTGAAATTATTTTCTCAAATGAAGATTGGCTGAAATATACAAAATTGCTACTCCACGGGGTTTTTTGCCTAATGATAACCCCTACAGCATTCAGATAAAGTGAAGCAAGTTTTCTGAGCTCCAATAGGTCAAATTTACATATTACCTTATTCAGACCATATTAAGATATTCTAAACTTATCCTTAGATTCCCTTCAACCAAAATAAATTTTAGATACTGAATGGTAAGATATTAAGAGGGTTCATTTTTCTTACCTGGCGCCAACACTAATAAAAAATAAAAAATGTTAGCTTTTGTTTTTTGTTTATTAGTGTTTTTTTCTTTATTATCAAAAACCCATTTGTGAAATCCAGCAGTAATCAGCACCAGCGAGCCCAAAAATAGCTGGATTCCCACAAAGTGGTGCTCACTACTGGAGAAACCTGTATACCACAAAAATTTACCTAAAAATGGAGGCTTTTTAAAGTGAGTAACCCTCCAACTCTTCACTCCCAAACTGAACCAAGAATAGTTGCCCTTGAAAAGCAACTAGCAAGCGCTTTACCTTTTTTTAAAGAGCTTGAGCAGCGCCTATTAAAACTCCCTCCTAAAGAAAAGTTCATCACCGGTGAAGGGAGCATTGCCTCATTTGTGTATGTTTATAAATCTTCCATACAAGGCGCGACTGAAAATCAAAAAATAAACATATCCTTCCTTTCTTGAGTCATTTGGCACAAGAGATGATAGTTCCATACATGGACAATCTGCATACCTGGGCAGAGGTGAAGGAGGCTCTTTTGGCTGAATCTGGTTCAAAGCAGAGTCTAAACAGGGAAATCAGGCCTATATGCGCCTTAGCATGTATGAGGGTGAACCAACCGCTGCTTTTGCTGAGCAATTTTACCTCGCTGCGCAGAGGTTGTTAACGTCTAACATGCTAACCATTGATGATTCAATTGCAGCCATGTTAACTGGGTTAGCTTACCAACCTTCTTTAGCCAATAATATCATTTCAATTAAATGCCACTTCAAAAAACTTCCACGACATAAAAGAGTCTCTGTTAGACGTTTCTGACTTCCATTCATGTGCAACAATCAATGAAGCTAAGGTGATACCTTAAGTTCTAACCATTGAGGAGCTTTCTCCTGTAGAACAGTTGAGGGTGAGCCCACCAGTGCCTATCATCCCTGTATAACCTGATCCCTCAGTGCGACTTAAAACAGATATCACTCCCTCCTGTAGGTCCAAGATCTGTAATGCAGTTAATACCTTGCTCCCACACAAGCTCATTAAGGCTGCTGTGCCTTCACCTCCAGACAAGCTGGTAGTTGCGCGCCCTAAGAGTAACCCCTGTGACAATAAAGGGCTTGCTGGGAAGACATATAGTCAGAAGGTAGCTACCCTACCTCATGTGGCCGTCTCCCTTACTTCATTTGTAACCTTGCTTGTTGTTGAAAATACCCATGGGGATGAATCTGAGGGGGTTTCAATGACGTTGGTTACTACATATTGGGAGCCCTATGGAAGTGGAGATCCCTGATCTATTGAATGATGAAATAGTAGATTAGACCACCATTCTCAAGGAAATGTACCTCAGCCAAACTCTAGGGTGTTTAAAAGTTAATGACACTGCCAGAGATGGTAATCAGTTCTTAGCTGGCTAGATTCAACCTCTTCAGCAGGTCCATACCATGAAAGCCATCCTGGATAAATACCCTGAGACTACTTGTAAACTAAACTCCACTTTCAGCTAAAAGAGGTCTTGTCCCTGTCTCCTAACTTTGGAGGGACACTCACCAAGGTTGAAGTGGTCAATAAAAAGTCTGGGCAATGGCCTTCCTAGATACTGGCTCCCCAGTTAACATAATCTCATCAAAGCTCATATAAGATAAAGCTGGCACCTGACTTTGGAGTACAACCAAAAATTTGGAACCGCAGGGCCAATTAACAACCGTGTCACTGGGGCATACTCTTCCTTTCCCATTCAAATTGGAAAGCTTATCTTATCAGTCCCAGCAGTGGCTTTGGACAACAACACCTACAATATTCTCATAGGTACCCAGTTTATGATTATGAGGGAATAATCATCATGAAGCAAGGTTTCCTCTCATTACTCAACTATGAAGTCCCTTTAGTTTTAATCCATAAAGATCACAGCAAAGATGAATACTCTTGCCTGGTTGAATACCACTTTTCCACTTTGACTTTACATTATACTACCATTGGACAAAATACAAAAAATTGCGTGATTCAGTGGATGCTAAGGACAGTATTCCGTTTTATGCTGCAGACGAGGTTGTGATTAAGCTGGTTGAACAACGAGTGGTTGACACAAAGATCACCCTCTAAAATCCACACCACTGCTTGGTGCACCTCATAAGTATTGAGGGCGTTAGTCCCTTGGAGCCTTGGGTATTTCCTGGCGTTCTTGACCTAGCCTACCAGAGGCCCATTACTCTTCTGTTGGGAAACCTCACCGAAAAGGAAATAGTTATAAGAAAACAACAGGAAATTGGAAGAGGCTTGATAGTCCCTGTGGAAATCATAGAACAAATTCACTTCATTGGCTCTAAGTTGGATATGGGCTTGACAACGGATAACCTGGTATGCGCCTTACCCAATGTCCATATTCTGATGAGCTGACTCCAGATGAACTTGACAAGGCTCACACTCTATTGGAAGAATTTAGTGAAATATTCTCCAAATCAGATAAAAACTATGGCCACATGAAGGGTTGGTGCCACTCCATTGATGTTGGTGATGCATATCCCATTTGGTCAAAACCTTACTGCAAATCAAAGGTGTAAGACCAGCAGATGAAGATGGAACTCAAGAAGTTACTAAACGCGGGGTTACTAGTTCCTTCACAAAGCCATTGGTCTTCTTCTCTTTTGCAAATTAAAAAGAAGAATGGAGGTCATTGGATAGTCATGGACTACCACAAGTTAAATAATCTCATGAAAAAGGATAGCTATTCTATCCCCTGCATTGATGACGCCCTGGCCTAACTCTCTAGACCTAACTTCTTCTCCGCCATGGACTGGCTAGTGGCTATTGGCAAATGGACCTTTCCCCCGAAGACCAGGAGAAATGTGCTCTCATTTGCAGTGAGGGTCTCTTCCAACCCACCTGATTACCTCAAGGGTTATGCAACGCACCTTCAACTTTCCAGAACACGATGGATTGCACCTTGCAGGTCTTGAAGTTAATTTGTATCATTATTTATCTTGATGACATCAAGGTGTTCTCAAAAACCTTTAACAAACATCTTGATTACCTGAAGGAGGTGTTTTAACGTTTATGTGAGTCAGATATTGAGTTAAAACCCTCAAAGTGTACCTTCTTTCAAAGGAAATTGGATTTCCTTAGACACTCTATTTCTCAGGAGGGAATTCAACCTATACAAGATAAGGTCGAGGCTATCAAAAAAATGCCTCCCCCTAAAAATTTTGGGATATTCAGGTATTTCTAAGGATGATGGGGTATTACCATCAGTTTATCCCTAAGTTCGCCAAACTCAGAGAGCCCCTTGACTGCCTATTAACTAAGAATACCCCTTTTCATTAAGGTTCCAAACAAAAGGCCGCTTTTGAGATGCTGAAGCAGCTGCTACAACAACGTCATATCCTGAGGCGTCCCAATTATGAAAGCCCCTTTATCTTGTTTACTGACGCCTCAGACTATGCCGTTGGGTCAATATTAGCACAATTAGGTGAAAACGGTGTAGATCATCCTGTATCCTATTTCAGTAAGATGTTGTTAAAGTGGAACACAACTACAGTGTCACAGAAAAGGAGTGCCTTGCTGTTCTGTTAGCTGTAAAACATTACCGCCCTTTCATGTATGGGACCACCTTCACTGTGGTTATGGACCACACTTCTCTGAACTGGTTACACAAAATGAAGGATCTTACTGGCCAGTTAGCTCTCTGGGATTTAAAGCACCATAATTACAACATGAAGATTGAACACCATGCTAGAACCTATCACATGAATGTTGACGGGTATACTTGGATGCCAGTCCTTCATTTGGATAATATTGAGGCGGAGAGGTTATATGGCCTCTTAATGACCCCCAATGATTGGGAGGATGAGGATGAGCCCATACAAAAAATGTTAACCTGGCGCTCCCTCAACACCAAAGTTGAGGGTGGAAAATTGTAAAAGCAGGTGAGGGAAAATGACTACCTTACCTTCAGCCCTCAGAATGTGTACTTGCTATCCTGGAAGATCACTCCACCCTAGGTCATGGAGGGGCGAAGAAAACCTATGAGTGGATTAGGGAGCAGTATCATTGGGAAGAAATCATGAAAACTATTGTCAAAATATTGTATCCTGCCTTACATGAAAGAAGCAATCCTGTTTCAAGACTAGATACCAATATTAACCAACTATCCCTCAACAACCGTTCCACATTATTAGCTTAGACATATTAGGTTTCTCTCATAGATTACTGGTGAAAATAAATTTATTGTAGTAGCCATTGACCACTTTACTAAGTAGATTGAAGCCATGTTTTTCCCTGCCTAAACTTCCAAGGCTACAGCCACGTTTTTACATCAAAACATCTTCACTCATCATGGCTTTCCCTAATTACTACTCTGCGACAATGGTAAGAACTTCACCTCCAGAGTAGTCAAAATCCTGGCCACTTTCATGGGAGCCCAACAACTTTTCTTGGCTCCATATAATCCATTTACCAAAGGACTGTGGAGAGAGCAAATTGAACCTTGGTCTCCATTCTACAAAAATGGCCTCTTCTGACCACTTCACTGGGATTAATTCTTACCCAGTGCCCTTATGGCCTACCAGATTAGTTATCATCATATCTTGAAAATGTCCCCATTCCATGTCTTTTATGGGTGGGAACTAGGAATACCTGCCCTCTTAGCTAAAGATGTAGACTCCTACAGAGCTGAGGAACCCGAGTAAGCCATGAGAAGTTTGGCTCAGCGCATCATCCAGTTCTAATCTAAGGCTATGACCAATCTAGCAAAAACGGTGACTAAAGAAGTGCAGGATGCAATGAGCTCCAAACCCACCTACCTACATTCCAAGTTCCTGACCTGGTTCTTTATTATCATAACAGCATTACTCCTGGAAGTGGTAATCTTGGGACAATCTGGGAAGGCCCTTTTGTCATCAACTAAAAGAGAGGTGCAGAGTACTCTATCAAATCCTTGGATTTAGGGATTATCATTAACTGGGTACATGGCCGTTTCCTACATCCCTATTCTCCTCCCAACATTCTTGAGGAGGTGATGTCAGACAAATGCCCTCCCAGCTTCAGAAAAGTGCCTTTGGGTCAAAATAGGCCAAAAGGGGGTAATGTCAGACATTTACAAGTTTGAAATTATAATAAGAGTGTTTTAACTATTAATAATGAATTTATTGGCCAAAAGACACTGGTCAGTTCTCAGTGGAACCCCACAAGTTGGGGTAACACTTTTACTAATACTAAATAATCAAATACCACTAAATTGGCAGTCAGATTGCCCTGCTTATGCGGGGAAACCAGGGAATTCCATTGGAGGTTCCTCCCCAGGCCACGTCTAGTTTGAATCAAACATTTAAGCAGGGACCACCCCCTTTTATAGTCTTAGCGGGGTCCCCCAAGGTGAAATTATTTTTTTAAAAAGGGATTGACTGAAGTATACAAAATTGCTACTCCATGGGGTTGTTTTGCCTAACAATAACCCTCCATCATTCAGCTAAAATGAAGCAAGTTTTCTAAGCGCCAATAAGTCAAATTTACATATTCCCTAATTCAAAACATTCTAAGATAGTTTAAACTTATCATTGAATTCCCTTCAACCCTCAATAAAGTAAAATACTGAATGGTAAGATATCAAGATGGGTCTTTTTTTAACTGGCACTGACACTGATAAGAAGCTTATATAACTAGTTTTTTGTTTTTTATTTACCAGTGTTTTTTCTTTATTATAAAAATCTATTTGTGAAATCCAGCAGTAATCAGCACCAGCGAGCCTAAAAATAGCTGGATTCCCACACTCTCTATCTCCACTATTACAACCCCAAATGTCCCCCTGAAACTACTCATGTACATTCAGCAAAAGTCCCTCAGTACAATGACGCATTCCTACATTAGCAGCCAGTAGGAGGGGTGAATATATTGACGTGAGCAAAAAATCCAGAACATGGTGGAAGAAGGACCCCAGGAGCAACCCAAGTGTGAAAATCCGAGGATTGCTCTCTTAAAAATTGGTATCCTGCACGCTTATTTGGGTCAAAGTTCTGCTGGATGATCCTCAATATGGCCTGTGTCTTACAGTATATTCACCATTTTTAAACTCACTAGGCCTTTAGAATATAGCCCGTTTCTTCTGGTCAATTTCAGGCATAATTTTCCAAACGTAATTGGGAACTTAACTGAGGCAGGTTTCAATACAAAATGGAGATTTTATTCTTCCAGTTTGTCAATACTTCTCTAAAGAAAGGATTCAGATGAAAAAACTAGGAAAGAGATGAAATATAATAACTTTTATTAGAAGGTATTTATTTTATCTTTAGTCATTAGGCCAGGCACCAGTATTTGTACCTCTAGGGAATCTCCTGGCAAGTTCCATCACAAAGTTCAAACAGATATTTTATCACTTAGTTTGGCCCTTGAAATGATACAACTGAAACCTTTTCTTTGGTTTATTGGTGGCAAAATACTCTCAAAATTTGGAGGATTTCAGGCACAAAAATTGCGATGAAAGCATGCAGAATTGTCCTAAGATCTTCTGGATTTCAGTTTCATCATACTGCTGATGAAATACACTTTCTATGAAATTCTTGCCTTAATTGAAGTAGATGACATACCCCTAATTGGGATGTTGGCAGGCCTCTCCCTCAATAGCACAAGGTACTCCCTTTTGGGCAGTCCATATGTAAGTGCTATTGTGCCAATTACATGGATTGACATACAAATTTCGCCCTAGGGTGGAAAAGTGATTACGTTTTTGTTCATCTGATGGTCCATGAAATTTTTAGACTTTAACTCTGGGTCAGTCTCAAACGATTTTGTATACAAGTTAGTTGATTGTGTTCCCAATAATTGGGATCAAATGCCAAGATTTGATGCATAAGAAATCAGTCATAATATGCAAGAATATTTAGCCCAAGCGCTTAGATAAAATACTTGATCAAATTGAAATTGAGATATTTGGCCCAAATTATATAATTGAAATAGGCTTTTGAGGTGAGAGTATATATGTTAGCTCAAGCATTGAAGGGATAATTGGCCCAATATGATGGTTGTCAAAAGTTTATTTTCGAGCCAACCACCAGAATCTGACACCAAGCCCTATGCCTGTCTGCTGTTTGACCAAAATTCATCAAATGAGCCAGATCCGTTCTCTGGTTCACCTCTTTTAATAGGGGTGAATGCTGCCCTCCATCTAGACGCTTAATGGTAAAGAGTACCCTAAAGTTGGGGAGGGTATTATGAGCTTCCCATGGAAAAGATTTCCAGTAAATGTCTACGTTTTAAACAATCAGAATCATTCTATTCTGAGTGTACATACTGTGACATTTTCATAGCAAAAACCCAGGTTTGCAATATAATAGATATGGGCGCTCCATTAAAAATAGTCTCCACCAAGTTGGTGGCAAAGCTGACACTAAAACCTGATGTGGAACACCATATGGTGCATGGAACCGCTGGAGTGGAAAACATGGTCTCTGAGGGAGCGTACAGTGCACTTCCATTGCAGTTTAGGTCAATTGTCATGGTAGCCCCAGTGATACTGTTATGAACAGTAACTATGACCTGTTAATCAGAATTGCTTTCATGCACCACTATGGGGCTGTTGTCAATATGACAAAAGAGACATTTGAAATTTTGGGGCAGAGAATCCCAATTTACTTTACCTCCAGTGGAGTGCCAAAGGATCCAGTGCACATGGGGCATATCAACTTGTCCTATAGTGATGGAGTAATTCCATTTTGCTACCGTCAACTAAAGGGCAAAACCTGAGCCCTCCACAGCAGGTATATGAATATTAAGGTCTCCCGCTCAGAGCTGCTGGAGCTATATCCATAACATCTGGACACCAAGTATTAGTAAGCACTGAGTTAGAGGTGGAAGTGCCAGATAAGTTTTATGAGGGAGATAATCAGGCCTCATCAGCAGTTGCAGTTTGAGCTCCACATGACTCCAGGCATTATTCTCCCAGGTCATGGGGAGATCAAAGTCTTGTTAAAAAATGTACATCATGAACCAATGCAGATCCGCTGAATCCAAATTACGGCGTTTTTACACTTGACCCCAGTGGTGGATGTCCCTAAGGTTCACTAGTTTGGGTCACTGGATAAATTTGGTCTACCATAAAAACCACAGCTTGGCTTAATTGCTGTGGTATCGTGCAAATCTTAATTGGGTTATTGGAAGAACAAAAAGATCAGGTGATAGCTTTATTTCAAAAATATAAGGAGATCTTTGCTGTTGACGACCATGATTTAGGGTGCATGTGGGGCGTGGTCCATTTAGTGGATACTGGGGATCATCCCACCATCAGATCTCAGCCAATCCGCCAGTCCAGGGCAGCCAAGAAAGTAGTACCCAAGGAGATTGAAAAGCTTCTCAAACAAGGGATGCTCAACCATCATAGATTCTGTGGGCTGCGCCCATTCTGATTGTCAAAAAGAAGGCTAGCACCAACCAGGTAGAAATAGACTACTGGAAGCTCAACCCTATCATCAAGAAGGATTATATCCCTTTCCACAGATCGATGATGCCTTGGATTAGTTGGGGGAGCTCGTTACTTCTCAGCAATGGATTTGATATCCAGCTATTGGAAAATTGAGTTGCCCATGGTGGAACAGGAAAAACGCGCCATTATCACGTCCAAGGGGCTTTTTCAACTAACCCATATGCCTTAAGGGCTATGTAATGCCCTGGCTACGTTTCAGCGGGCCATGGACACCATTCTTGGTGACCTGAAGCTGTCATGCATCCTTGTGTACCTCAACAATATAAATTTTTTTTGTGTACATTCTCTGAGCATCTTACCCACCTGGAGGAGGTCTTCCACCAGCTTGCGGAGGCCAACATTAAAATCAAGCCCTGTAAATGCCACTTCTTTAAGGACAACTGGAGTACCTTGGGTTTTTGGAGGATGCGACTGGGCTGAGACCCCAACCAGCCAAGGTGGAGACTATCTGGAAAATGACTACACCAAACAGTAAGCGCAATACAGGTTTTTTGGGGATGGACAGCTACTACTGCCTCTTTATACCCAATTTCAGTTGTATTGGAGGTCCACTGTTTGAGTTATTAAGGAGGGATGACACTTTTGAATGGATGGAACGCCACCAATGCTCCTTAAATGTACACTTCAAATGACACTAATCAGTGCGCCAGTGCTGCGCTACCCTAAATTCATTAAGGAGTTTATCATTCAGATGGATGCATCCCTTTCCGCCATTAGGACAGGATTATTCCAAAAGGATGATAATGGGGAGGAGCACCCAGTGGCATACTGCATTCAAAGCCTGAATTGCCATAAACCTAATGACATCACGACCAAGTGGGAGTGTTTAGTGGTAATATACGTGTATAAGAAATATAGGTGTATTTGTATGGAGTTAAGTTTAAAGTCATAACAAACATGATTTGTTACGCTGGTTGCAGAACCTCAAGGAGCCTGAAGGGCGTCTAATCTGATAGGCTCTCAAACTGCAGGCTTTTGACTTTGAGATTCTCAACCAATCTGGAGCAAAACACCAAAATGCTAATTGCTTTTCAAGATTGCCAACCATTGCCAGTATGGCAGTCTCAGTGTAAAAACCTCAGGGTTTCTACTGGTGCACAGGTTCACTTAACTTTGACTCTATGAATAAACATGAATTTGCTAATTGTATGAAGACAATTAGCCTAGTCAAGTCTGGATAAATGGATAGCTTCATCCCTACTCTGGCAATATAAAAATTCAAGTGACTTCTGCCTCACTCTGGCAATATATAAGGATTCAAGTGATTTCTGCCTCACTCTGGCGTTGGCACTTAGACAGGAAGTACTTCTTCACAGCTTCACTTTGAAGTAAACAATCAACAATTGAAAACAACAAAGTATTCACAGTACTAAGGTGTTTATTATTATTAAAGTGAGGGAATATTTATAGGGTAAAATGATGAAAGACATGAGTTAGGGGTAATCGTGGTAACTATGAGATTCTTGGCATTCCTAGCCAACAGAAAAGGGATATCCACAAGGTCTCGGCATGCCTAGCCAACAAAAAGGGATATCAATGATAATCTAGTCACACCTAGCTGATAGAAAAGAGATATTGGTTCAATTATGGTAGTATTCCAGCTGATATCCATGAGAAATAGCATAATTAAATCACTATTTGTATCAGCCCACATTTCAGTTACCAAACCTGATGATTTCCCATGAGTAATTACCCATTTTGAGTCAATTTACTCATCTCTAAATTGTTGGCAAAAATCCCTGACAAAATTGTACCCGTAATTATCATCAGATATGATCCTATGAGAATTACAATTAACCATTTAATTGGTGATTATTGCCAATGAGATGGAATAATCAATCAACATCTCAAAGCTTAATCATAAGCTAAATTAAATAAATGAACCAATTATCTTAAATTAATTGAAGCTTAGATAATTTTCAAGCTGGATAATGTGGTCATATAAATTCCCACACATCCCCCTGCTTGACTAGATTATCAGCTAAAAAATGTTTTCATCAAATAATTCCTTCTTTAAACAAATCTTATCTAGTATGAATGAAGTGGACGCCTCCCATTTTTGAGCAATGTCACAAACTGTTAGAAGAGGTACTCTTTCCAGTCCAGGTAGAATCAGCCCCCTGAGTCAACTTTATTTGGCAATCCCCTCTTCAGCTCTTCCCGCAATGGTGCCAATTTTTGAAGAGGGGAAAGGGTTGGCTGTTTCTTCATTAGTTCCCATTCTTTTATCCCTCATTCTCTTATCGCTGAGATCAATTTTGAGGCATTACTAGATTTGGCTCCCATTGTGCTAAATCCAGTAATTGCCATTGAGCATAACAAGGCAATTTCTCCTGACTTAGATCAATCTTTCCTGATTGAGTTGGATCTTCTCCCTCAAGTTCCTTTTCTGAATTGGTTAATTTTACAAACTGAATATCTTGTCTACTGAATTGACAATCAGTAACAATGAGCACATTGAACTTCCATATCATGAACTTCAGGGTAAATTGACTGAGGAACTTAATATCTCATTCACGCCTCATGACCTTAATAGTTTACTTGATTGGGATTCTGCCTCCTTTGCACTCTGATTCGCAGGGCAGGTACTTCACACATGGGCTACTCCACTCCCTGCATCGCCAAATTTTCACCCTTCCTTTCCCTTCCAGTTCCAGGAGGCCCACAGCCACCACCTTCAAGATGCTGTTCGTTGCCTGCATGATTACTTCATGAATGGGACTATCTGGCAATATCTTCCATTGATGGCAATAATCAGTGGCATGGTTTGGCAGCCCCCTGCACATTTCCCTTGTTCGTTGTTCTCTCATATGTCAAGTGTTCTTGACAAAGCCCATTGTCAAGCACTCCAGACACAGCTTCTGGAGCTTGTGACATATCAAGCACATGGACTTGTTTGCAGATTGCATATACTTGCATTGCTGCTTTCCTCTCCAATTCAGGGTTTCCTGTCTTGCTGAACTGGATTTTCCTATTACTCTTCCCATCATTGCATATTCACAGAATCCACCTCGAGTTCAAAGAACTTGGTTTCAGCTTGCTCTTTGCCCTGCAAGTATCTGATCTCAGATTGACTTCAGTGACCTCTTTCACAACATCATCATTTAACCTCCCTCCCCCAGAGGCATCAAAGAAGAGCTCACAATTCACAACCTGAGGCTTAAAAAAATAAAAATAATTTAAAATAACTTCTCTTTTTTATTACTACTACTATTATTTTGCTTTTTATCCATTTTTTCATTATTTTTAATTTTATATATATATATAATACCATTTTTTAAGAAATTTGCTGTGTACTCTTTTAATCACATGACCATCAGATATATTTTTGATTGTGTAGGCATCATTTGCCATTTTTGCAATAACCTCAAATGGTCCTGACCATAATGCATCTAACTTATTTTGATGACTGAACCCATGGGTATCACAATAGGCTACTTGATCTCCAACGGTAAATTCCCTAAGAGTGGATTGACTCTTATCATCAGCTTTTTCGGCCTGAATCCTCCTCTTGATTGTTGTATCACAGGCTTGAAATTGGAGATCCATTATTATGTTTGTGAGTTGATATAGATATTTATCCATGCACATCCCCGGAGTCAGCTCCACTTCTGAATAGAGAATTGGTGACAATGCTGCTCTACAACCATACAATAATTCAAATAGCATTTTTCCCATTGCCAAATGGGAACTGATATTATATGCAAAAGTTACTGAACTTAGATAAGATGCCCAAGATGAAGCTTTACCCAAGATCAGCTTCCTTAGTGTAGCAGCAAGTGTCCCATTGACTCATTCCACAACTTCATTTGTTCCAGGCTGATAGGGTGCAGACACCACCCCTTAATTCCCATTAGTTCATTCAGGTGTGGAATTACAAATGAGGTAAAATTAGTCCCATTGTCACCCAGCAACACTTGAGGACACTCATGTCGGTATACCACCTGCTCCAGGATGAATTTGGCAGTACTTTGGGCATCTACTCGACATAAGGCTCAGGTTTTGACCCATCTCATAAGGTGGTCAATCGCTACTATTATGTAATGTACACCGCCTGTACTTGCACTTAGTGGCCCCATAATGTCAATTGAAACCATGTGCCAAGCAAACCCTGGCTTCACTAATTGGTAATTTGTCACGTTCTTATGGGGCTTATGGATCTGACATTCCACGCAACAGGTGATATAATCAGTAACGTCAAAGCTCAGTGACTCCCGATAGTAGTATTGCCAGAGATTTTTGAGCATCATTTTTAGCCCACCATATCCGACAACCCTGTGGGTGGCCCAAATTATCTTAGTAATCCCAATGAATTCAGAAATAAAAGCCTCTTTTCATTTGTTATTTTGAATGGTTGTCCATTAGCAAGCTCAGTATTTTCCATTGCTTTCTTTAGTGCTTTTTTAATTTTGATCAGTTCTTCCTGCAATTCCCCACAGATCATTCGCTCAAATAGGTCATCAGCATGATACTGCACAGCAAAAATGGTAGGCAACCTAGACAGCCCATCAGCATTTTGATTCTTATCTCCCTCCCAACGCTCTATCTCAAAGTCATAGGCCTGTAACTTCAAAGCCCACCGCGCTAATCTCCCTTCTGGTTCTTTAAGGTTACGAAGCCATTGGAGAGAGGCATGTTCAGTCATGACCTTGAAGTGCGTTCTGTGGATATAGACTCAAAAACTGCTTGCATGCATAGATAACTGCAAGACATTCTCACTCTGTAACCATATAGTTCCTCTTGGCCTTTGACAGTGTTTGGCTGATATACGCTATGGGGTGTTCATCCCCCTTATCATCTACTTGGCTAAGGACAGCTCCTATTGCCATCAGCGACGCATCTGATTGAATAATGAACAGCTTCTCAAAATTCAGATATTTTAAAATTGGACTCATTGTCAAGTATTTCCTCAATTCATTGAATGCAAGTTGAGCTTCATCACTCCAGACAAATCCCTTCTTTGGATCTTTCAATAGGTGAAAAAGCGTCTCAGCTATTTTTGCGAAATCCTTAATGAATCAGTGATAGTAGCTGACCATTCCAAGGAAAACTTGAATATTACATAAGCTCTTGGGGGACTGACATCCAATTAATCGCTTCTATACTTTGGACTTGGGGTTTAAGTCCATCAGCAATAATTAAAAAACCTAAGTATTCTAATTCTTCCTTAAAGAAATGACATTTTCTTAGCTTGATTTTGAGATTCACCGAAGCCAGTCACTTGAATACTTCCTCAAGATGTTGTAAATGATCGGTAAATGTTCAGCTGAATACATTAATGTTGTCCAGATAGACTAGGACACAGGACAGCTTCAAATCCAACAGAATCGTGTCCATAGCCTGTTGAAATGTCACAGGGCGTTGCATAAGCCTTAAGGCATCCTCATCAGCTGATACAACCCCTGTGCTGTGATAATAGCACACTTCTCTTGGTCTTCTGGGGGCATGTCTATCTGCTAATATCCGGAGATTAAATCCATGGCAGAGAAAAACTTGGCTCCTTCTAACTGATCCAGTGCATCATCAATCCTAGACAGGGGGTATGAGTCCTTTTTTGTGATTTTATTTAACTGTTGGTAATCTATTACAACTTGATTTGAACCATCTTTCTTCTTAACTATTAATATAGGACTCACCCATGGGCTGGATGAAGGTACAATCATTCCATGCTCTAAGAGTTTTTCAATTTCTTTGGCAACAACTGCCTCTGCTGCCTTGGACTGTTGAATAGGCCTCAATTGAATCAGCCCATTATCCCCAGTATTGACTTAGTGTAAAACATCCTTTGCACACCTGAGATCATGGTCATCCTGCATGAAAATAACTCAGTATTTCTCAAATAAGGCCATAACCTCATCTTTCTGGTCCTCCGTTAATCTGGCTAACCAATCCCATTTGATTAGTGTATGGAAATTCCCATAATTTTCTTTTGGAAGTCCCAATTCATCTAATTCACCAAGTTCATGGAAGGAATGAATCTCTGATATCAGTTTTAGTTGGGTGAATGCAACCACCTGGTGTCAATTGACCTTTATCAAAGATTTTCCCAGTTTGGCTAAAAGGGCCTGAATCTCCTCATGACCAGGGATTAAAATTCCTAGGGCTACCCAAGGTTCAATCCTTGATTGTTGCCAAGGAGCTTTGATTTCTGAATATAATTGCTCTGGGATCTCTAAAGTCAGTCCAGTCTCCACAATTCGCTGCATTCCCAGCTGAATTATGACATCTTCTTTAGAACATATTAAAATCCCACGATTCTCATTTACATATTTAGGTAATTTCTGGGCTTTTTTTCCGACTAACTTGTAACCAATAGGTAGTATTCCATCCTTATAGACTAAGTTGATGAAATTGTTCCATCTACTAAGGGGCGCTTTCCCCTCACGTTGATAGAACAGTGGCAGCATTTGTCCCATAATCATCAAAGTGTCTTCTTCAAAGTCACATTTGACCCCATACTTCTACATAAAGTCAGTGCCAATGAGTATGTCATAATTCTGGTTGGCTAGAACGGTTGCTGGCGCTGATATGACCAAGGATCCAAGCTGTAGCAGTAGAGCGCTATAAGCCCCACAGGAAGTTGTAGAGTCAGGGCCTGCCATCCTGTACTGCTTCCAGTGCTCCAAATCCAGTTTGGCCTTTAATCTCTTTACTAATTTGGTCGATACTATATTAATTGGCGCTCCACTGTTGATTATTGCTCTGACAGGGATTCAGTTCACCAAAATATCCATATATGTTCACTCAGAAAAATATGATAAGCTATTGTTTATTGCATGTATAGCAGATTTTTGGCCAAATCCAAAGTATTAATTAATTGTGCTGATATATCAGGGAACGTTTCTCAAATTGTACCAATTAGAATCAATACATTAACTCCGTCTAACTTGGTATTCAATAAGTCCATCTCATCTTCAGAATTTTGGACCTTCTCCATTATCTTTTGGGCATATGGGAGAGCTACCTCCTGTATAATTTTGGGAGCAATTCCCTTTAGATTTTGATCTTGTTATTGCATTTACATCTTGGTACATGATCTGATGAAGGGGATCTAATTCAGGCTCCTTCACAAATAGATCTGACTTGTCCAAACTATCTGATTTATCTGGGGGAACTTGGTTACCTGCAGTTCTAGACTGTTTTGCATCTAGACCGCATGGTCTTTTCCCTGCCCATCAAAAGTTTCCTTTTTATACTTATGCTGGACTAAGTTAACCTGATCCTTTGATTTGCGTTGTCCACAGTTATTGGCAAAGTGCCCAGGCTGTCCACACTTATTGCAAAATTAAACAAGGCTTAAATGGTCTAGCTCCTTCATTCAGTTTATCTTTATTCCCACAATTATTGAAATCTCTTGATTTGTCAGAAAATAATCCTGGTCCCTTAAAAGTGTTTGACTGTTTATTTGGCTTGTATGTATAATTTGGTGCATCGAACGTTGCTGATAAAAATCTTAGATGTTCTACCATTTGAGCAATGGTGTATTTACTGGTCAAAGTGTAGTACATCATTTGGTGCAATTCTCAATGAGGGCGCAATGCATTCTGCATCACAAATTCTCCCATCAGAATTGGTCATCATGTTGGCCCTATTGAGGATCTGAGCTTCCTCATAAAAATGGTCAGTGAACGCACCCACTGTTTCATCCTTCTTAAATTGAATGCCCATGAATTCTTGTTTCTGAGCTGCCATATTATCTGGACTACTGAATTCAGTCAGAATCGCCTCCTTCGCCTCCTTGTAACTCCAGTTCTCCCCTCAAAGATAAGGCAAAACTAGGTTTTGGCATGAAGTATTGTGATAATTTATGACAGTAACAGCTTTTTGTCAGTCACTATAACTGTACATTGTCATTTCAAATAACCAGAAGAAGGCAGGTGCATTATCCTGATGGAAAATGGGCAACTTTGGAGTACTCTTGAAATCTTCAACTATAATTGGGCCAGCACTTCTAATTGGGGTTCGACCAGATACTGGAGTTGCTTCAAGTGTTACTTCAGGGAGTGCTGCAATAGTCAGGGGCATTTCCCAAACAGATTGGATGGTGCTGTTGGCGATACTCTCTGCTTCAATGGATGCCAATTCCTCCTTGAATAAATTTGCCTCATAATACTAATCTCGTGAACAAGTACACTAGAGTTTTCAAGGTTATCCAATTGTCTTAGGATTTTATCTTCCCAAGCCAAGCATTTTCAGTTGTTTTCCCAAAGTTGATGATTTTAATTAATTTCTTCTTGCAAAGTCACTTTCAGAGTTTCAACTTCTTTCTGCAACTTGCCCTCTCAGGTTTGGACATAGAATAAATTCTCATACAATTATTGGTTCTCTTTTTCATACTTGGACATTTCATCATTTAATTTAATGACTTTGAGTTTCAATGAATCTAACTCAGATTGAGTTGCCAATTCTAAAGTGTTCTTATTGACAATTTCTATTTCTGTGCAAAGCTTATTGATTTCAGCTCTCATCTCTTCATTGAGTCATTCAAATTTTCTTTCCATATTGTTGAAAGTACTATTAATTTCCTGTCTTCCTTTAACTAAATTGAGCAAGACCGTGTGAGTTTTGGTGTTGGCTGCAGCCATTGGCACAGCTGCCTCCTGAGCTCAAATCAAATTAGCAATATTCAATTCAGCTAATCAGTAATGATTATCCACATCATGTTTCTATTGGTAATTGAACCCAGTTTGGTTGATAATCTCCTCAACTATTCCCCAAAGTCTTGTATTCAGATTGGCCACCAGATTCTTGATTTGGGTGTTTGATTGGTGGACACACTGTGATGTGGAATCCAAACCAGCGTAAATCTGCTAAAAACCGACATCTAATTGTTGCATCAGCACCTGCTGTTGTACTCTGTTACTTTAAGTATAATCAACAGATCATTGATCACTGCCTGCTGCTGTACTTGGATGACTCTCATGTTTTGGGTAGTCAGCTGTACATATTTTATAATATAATTGCCAATATTACCAATGCTCCACAAGTATCCTATTAATGTTGAAGTATTCATGTTAAGGAAGTTTTTGAAGTATTGTCTTTGCTCTTTCTGATTGGTAGTGTGGTGGAATAATCCACAGCTTCAGTCTAATGTATTGGTCAGCAAAATTTGGAATCCTCTCATTAGGATATCACTAATGCTGGGTATATTATCTCAGATTTGCTCTGAAGGTGGTTCATAAATTGTTATGGCGTTCTCATTTACTCCAATTGTTGATAGATGGATGTATTGAGGATCCACCAGTATTCCAGCCTCTAATTGGATATTTCCCCAGTGGTCTGCTGATGACCCTGTTTCTTCATTTCTTCGATGTTCCATATTAGTTAGATGATCTGGCGTTATTATCTTCTTATAAACTTGACTCAGCCCCTGTAGTAACACCATGTGTAAAAACTATGGAGTTTCTACTGGTGCACAGGTTTGCTTAACTATTGACTCTGGGAATAAACATGAATTTGCTAATTGTATGAAGACAATTAGCCTAGTCAAGTTTGGATAAATGGGTAGCTTCAGCCCTACTCTGGCAATATAAAAGTTCAAGTGACTTCAGCCTCACTATGGCAATATATAAGGATTCAAGTGATTTCTGCCTCACTCTGGCGTTGGCACTTAGACAGGAAGTACTTCTTCACAGCTTCACTTTGAAGTAAACAATCAACAATTGAAAACAACAAAGTATTCACAGTACTAAGGTGTTTATTATTATTAAAGTGAGGGAATATTTACAGGTAAATTGATGAAAGACATTAGTTAGGGGTATTCATGGTAACTATAAGATTCTCGGCATTCCTAGCCAACAGAAAAGGGATATCTACAAGGTCTCAGCATGCCTAGCCAACAAAAAGGGATATCTATGATGATCTCGGCACACCTAGCTGATAGAAAAGAGATACTGGTTCAATTTTGGTAAATATTCTAGCTGATATCCATGAGGAATAGCATAATTAAATCGCTATTTGTATCAGCCCACATTTCAGTTACCAAACCTGATGATTTCCCATAAGTAATTACCCATTTTGAGTCAATCTACTCATCTCTAAATTGTTGGCAACAATTCCTGACAAAATTGTAACGTAATTATCATCAGATGATCCTATGAGAATTACAATTAACCATTTAATTGGTGATTATTGCTAATGAGATGGAATACTCAATCAACGTCTTAAAGCTTAATCAATAAGCTGAATTAAATAAATGAACCAATTATCTTAAATTAATTGAAGCTTAGATAATTCACAAGCTGGATAATGTGGTCATATAAATTCCCACACTCAATGACATAATGTATGACAAAATGTTTAGCAGAAAATATATTGACAAACTGACCCAAGTCATCAATTTATTAGAGAACAAGGGGCAATACATCCCAGAAGAACGGTGAATTGTATAAGCGGATAGAAGACACTACTGCAAATATCCTGAGGCTTTCCGCCTGACCTAATATTATTATGAGCGCACATCAAGCCGTTGGACATGGTGGAGTACTGAAGACCCTGGAATCGTTGTGACCTTGGTACTATTGGGAGATCATGAACTTTGATGTGCTTGAAAACCATCTCCTGATGCCACCAGTGCCAAGTGGAAAAGGCATTCCACCAGAAGACCTCAACCATTTATTGAAACCCCATTTTTCTTGGCATACAGTTTCTCTTGATGTTGTTTGTCCTCTTCCAACATGAGCTAACCAGTAAAAGTACATTCTGGTGGTGATTGACCACTTGATCAGGTGGGTTGAAGCACAGGTGATACAGGATTTGGGGGCGGTCACAGTGGCCAGGTTTGTAATAAAATGTATTATCCAGTGACAGCTACCCTCAGTTTACCCTTGCCAACAATGGAACTAACTTCACTTCGCACATCCTTTCAAAGTTAAATGAGCTTATGGTCTTTATAGGTTCTGATGACCCCATACCACCCTGAGTCTAATGGGATGGTCGAATGCATTAATGGGACCCTGGTGAGCATACTTTAGAAATTGGTAATGGATCAGCCTTCTAATGGGAGTTTCCTCCTTTCCACAGCCATCTTTGCCTTTGATATCAGCTACCTTACCGCCATGGGTAAGAGCCCCTTTCAATTACTATATGGACAACACCAGCTCTTCTGGCATTGCTCTATTAATGTGTGTAGAGAATACTAGTGGAATGGATTCCCACAGTTAACTGATTAACCTTGTAGAAACGTTAATCAAACTGCAAATTGAAGCATACTACTGCAGTTTAGTCAAGAAGACCAAGAATCAGGATGCTAATCAGGTGTGGTGTAGTAGGTTAGCTCAATTCAAGGAAAGGAACATGGTTCTTTTTCATGACCAGCATAGGTTTAGTTGGAAGCACAAATTGGCTAAAATTTGATTTGGGCCGTTGAAGTTATTGAAAAAACAGGTATTGATGCCTACACTATTAAGGACCCTGAGAGTGAGCAGATCATTAACTAAGCACATGCAAAGTTCCTCCAGCCACATAAGCAATAGGAGCCTTATTTTCCAGTCAAGGGGGTGATGTCAATATTCTGATAAGACTGGATGATAAGACTGAAATAGCTACGGTGGATTAGAGGAGACTCTGCCAACCATGATACTAGCTACAATTATTTGAGCGCCTTTAGTTGAGGTGATTTTGGGTCAGAAAATGGTTTTATTGGATCACCTCCAAATAGGGTGATAAGGAAAGGTTGACATTTGACAAAAATTAAGTAAGATTTACTCAAACTAAGATGATAGATAATTGGTTACCAAAATATGCTGAAACCAATGAGATATGGTAGAACTGAAATGCTAAGCCAAGGAAATGGTATCATCTGAAGTTGCTAAGATATAAGTGAGATGAGATGATTGAAGGAGGAGGATTGTAAGTAGTTTTAAGCAAGCGGAACAGCTAGGATCCACTGTAGATATTTAAATTCTATAAAAGCGTGTATCAGGGCAATTGCTCCATATTTATTAAAAAAGTTTACTATGAAACTTAAGGATGAAAATCATCATATTTTCAGTACTATTGTTCAGTGGGCTTAACCCTGTGCAAAACATCTTTGGTGTATCTACAAGATACTACCAAAATTACAACACTGGGTAACTCCACTAGTAATCTATAATTAATAATCCAAAAATTATAACCTATAATCTGTATAAAAGACACTATACAAAAGATACTATTAATCAAGGTTTCTCTTAAACTATGAAATCTAAGAATTAGGGGGTGGAAGGCGAGTCGGTAAGGGCGTACGGCTACCAACCTGAAGGTTGCGGGTTCGTTTCCCGCCCTTCGCACATCGATCGGGGTGCCAGCCAAAGGAAGCTATTGGCGGTTAGTAGGTCTAATAACACGAAACCCTTACCCATGACGTAACCAGAAAAATTTGAGTCCCGATCCGGAGGTGGAAAAACTTTCTTCTACGGAGTTGACCCTGTTCAGGTTTCATGTCGTTTCTTTCTTTCGGTTATGCCTGTCCCCCGGTCGGCTTGCCTCGGTTAAATAAAATGAAATCTAAGAACCAATTTGGCATGAAGCTTTGTCCAAAATTTGTAGCTCAGCTAAGAAAACGTTTATTTTTAGAATTTTTAAGTACTTTTAATATTGAGATGCAGTTTAAAATTTAACCTAATAAATTGATTTTTATAAAATGTTTAATTTTAAGAAGGTATTTAAAAAGTATATTAAAAACCAATAAACCTATATTATGAAATTTGGTATTATATGCAGCTTTGGTGTCAAAATATCAAGTATATAAGGTATTTCTTAAGATTAATCTTAGCAACAAAAATTGCAAAAATATTAATATTATATAAAAGTATTTGAGGTGGGTCAACCTTAAGATAAAAGTACTATGCTGAGTTTATCTAGGTAGTATAGTTTTGAACCTGTGTCAAACAAAATTACACCAGATTGGAAGCAGGAATTACCCTTCCTGACTAACTACCCCTGAGTATATATAGAAACTAGTGGATTTTTCAGGCGTTACTCAGGTTTAATTATCACCAGAGATTTGAACTTATTAATTTAGGTTTTATATTATAGATAACACAAAACTGCCCACTCATTACTATTGAGCATATCAAAATGAATTATCACCAACTTCTCACCCAATACAGTTTAACCTTTTAAATTCAATCGAAAACCACCAATCACTTAGCTAAAATCATTTGAATCTATCAAATTGCTCCAATACCATCAAACCAATTGGCAAAGTCAAAGAACATATTGTATCACCAAAACCTATTAAATACTTAGCCTTAATTGAACGTAAGAAACAACTAAATTTCATCAACTCCTTAGCCAAATAAAATTAAGCTTTATCAAATCAACAAAAATTCACCACCGCTTGACCAAGTCCAATTTAAATATTAAATATTAAATCAATAGAAAACCACCCTCCACCTACCCAAAGCCACTATATCTTTGTTATGACAAAAAAGCACCAACCACTAAGCCATATAAAATCGAACCTAGAAGATCAATCAAATACCATCAAACTCCTAAAAAACATCTCTATGCTTAAAATCATTAAGTGTATATAAGTGAAATATTATCTTTTAAAGTACTGAACCAATTTGGGTTGGGACCATCTAGTACTAAAAAAAGTACTGAACCAATTACAAGCTAACTTGGCACAGAAACTTTATAAATTAAAGGAAACAACTTAATCTGTATTAAGGGTGGTTGGCTGAGCGGATAAAGCTGCTTCCACCCCTAGTGCAGGATTAGAGTTCGAAACCTGTACCGACCAGAAAACATTCTCGGTGTGGTGGTGTATTTGTCCCAAGGTCGAACCACCTCGAATAATTTTTTAACTTAATCTGGTATTTCAAAGTAATAATAAAAAATCAAATAAGTAGTTACTTTTAAAAATGAATGGACAATTAGTATTCTAGCAATATACCATAAGGTGTAAGCATTTAGATTGAACTTGCTTGAAAACTGCTCAAAGTTGCAGAACTTAACATCTTATTGTCCAAAGCAAAATCAAAGTATATGCAGATATCTGATACTTTTTAATAAGTTTTAAACTACATTGACTCAACATTTTAGTTTTAGTTTAAACTAATTCTTGCAATATCAGTTTTAGCTATCTAAATATAGATAAACCGCTTAGCTAAAACCATTGAATAACCAAACCAAACAATTACCAACTGCTTGGTAAAACCAAACCAAATTAATTGAAACAACTAAAACCACCTACAACTTGCCAAAATTAATTAACTTATCGAATCAGTAAATTAATAACTGCATACTAAAATTATCAAGCTTATTAACCAACCTAAAACCACCAACTACTTGGAAAAATCACTGAAACTATCAAATCAAAATAATATTAAATTGCTCAGTCATAACAATATACTAATACCTTTAAAACATTTAAGATTTTCACTTCAAACATATAAAACTTTTTATTTTACTATTATTTTCAAAAATTCTTTCTTAGTGCTCACCTACATTATATAAGGAACTCATATGCAAATTTATGCTTTTAGAATCACCAGTTTAGGCTATGCGTTTCTGCCAGACAGTCAGTGTCAAAGTTTTATTAACTAGATTATTTAGTTTTAGGTGAGCAATTTGGTGAATTATTCAATATATTCAACAATTTTCAACTACTTATCTATGTAGATTGAACTTATCAGAATTGATATTGGTCAGTCAGTGGTAGAGTTTAATTAAGTAGAATATTAAGTTAATACTTGATAATTCTCAACCATTTGGCCAAATAGACACAACAATTTTTTGACCATTCAGCCAAATAAATTGAACCTATCAGACTTGATGTCAGTCAGTCAGTGTTTTTTAGCACTAGTGGTGCCCAATCCAAGAGGGGGAGCCACCATGAATCTTTATTTTCAAACGAGCCAAACAAAGGGACTATTATGAAATAAAATTTTCAATATGGCACCTCAGCTAACAGCCTAGGAAACTATATCAGATGGTGAATAAGCTTTAAGGAAACTTTGTCTGGCACCTGCTTTAGCTGGCGGAAGGTAAAAAA